>JAJNCJ010000018.1:0-231676 GCA_029844175.1 Trichoderma sp. CBMAI-0179 | reverse complement strand
ACCCTAACCCTAACCCTAACCCTAACCCTAACCCTAACCCTAACCCTAACCCTAACCCTAACCCTAACCCTAACCCTAACCCTAACCCTAACCAATGGGGTTGCGGGTGCCGCGGGGGGGAACGGGGGGGGGTAAACCCCCCCTTCTACAAACGCTCGCGTGTTTGGGTTAACGGGTTAACGGGTTGCTTACGGGTACTTGGGTGTTGGTGTGTTGGTGTGTTGGCGTATTGGGAACTTTAACAAACTAAACGGGCGGGGACTGGGGGGGGGGGGGGGAATAGTTGCGTTAACCCTAACCCTTTGTAAAAACTCTTGTGTATTTGGGTTAAACGGGTTTTCTTATTTAACCGTTTGGCGGTTATTTTGTTGTTTAACGCGTTTTTTTAACTAGCCTACTACTTAAAAACACTTTTTAAAAACACTTTTTAAAAACACTTTTTAAAAACACTTTTTAAAAACACTTTTTAAAAACACTTTTTAAAAACACTTTATAAAACCCTTAAAACACTACTAACTTTTTAAACTTTACTTACACTTACACTAACCTTACACTTTCTATTACTACTTACCTTTTTTACTACAACTTACTTTAAGCACTACTTTCCCCCGCCTTAAACACCTTTACTTTTTGTTTTAACCCCTTACCCGCCTTACTGTTGAACGCCTTTGTTCCTTTACTACCTTACTACTTAACTGCTTTTTTTCAACGCTTTTGCTATTTCAACCCGCTTACTTTTCGACCCGCCTGTTGTTCAACTGGCTGCTCGTTCAACTGGCTGGTTGTTTCTTTGACTGGCTCGACGGTATAACCGCTTCTTTTTGTTGTTCCCCCGGCCTCTTGTTAAACGGGCTTACTCTTCGACTGCCCTGTTGTTTTCCCCTGACGCCCTTGTTGCCCAACTGCTTTTGCCTAAGCTTTTTTACCGCTTGACCGTCTTTTTTTGTTCAACGGGTTGTTTAACCGGCTTGTCTTTTGACACCTTTGCTGTTCAACGGGTGTCTTGTTCAACGGGTGTCTTGTTCAACGGGTGTCTTGTTCAACGCGTGTCTTGTTCAACGGGTGTCTTGTTCAACGGGTGTCTTGTTCAACGGGTGTCTTGGGCTTACGCTTTACTTTACCCCTGGGCGGCTTAGCTGCCCTACTCTGTTTCTTTAAGCAGCACCTTGACGGCGTTAGTAGTTAACCCTCGATTCCCTTTATACTTTTACAACTCGTTAACCCTAACCCAAACTTACTCTCCCATCTGTTTTTTCCTTACGTTACAGCGTCCTCTTTGCACAGTAGTAGTAGCAAGCTTAACGGGTTTAACAAGCTTGGTCGGCTCACAAGCTTAGCGGGTTGACTGTTTGCAAGCTTCGCAAGTTCACAAGCTTAGTGGGTTGATAGTTCACAAGCTTAGCGGGTTAACAGTTCGCAAGCTTAACACCCTCTAAGCTTAACAAGTTCACAAGCTTAGCGGGTTGATAGTTCACAAGCTTAGCGAGTTGATAGTTCACAAGCCTGACTGTCTCCAAGCTTGCTGCTTCACTCTTTTGTTTAGTAGCTTATACCCTTACAGCTCGACGCCGTAGTGTCACGACCCGGCTCTTATGGTCGCGACAATGGGCCTACAAGGTAGGCGCCGCCGGATTAACTATTGACCGAAGGACCAATAGCAGTACGCTCGCTCAACTCTTCCGACGAGCCATGCGAGCAGTATCTCGTCCAGCTCGTCCAACGAGCCTCACGAGCCCAGAATCAACTGGGTATATAAGTCTATTTTATCTCACTCATTAGAATACTTAGATAGCCAGTTGTTATCACAGCATTTACAATACAATCAGATTGGAACCTGGACATCTACTCTTATTCGTATTACTAGCTGGTGACCAGTCTTGCCCGTCTACCGACCTGACCGCTCCGCCAACATAAACCATAGAACCATTCTAAGGTTTGTCCCTTGGAAACAGCTAATCTATACTAACCTATAGCCCCCGCTTCGTCACACGTAGCGTTAACCCTAACCCTTCTTAACCAGTTGACTCTTTCGTCCAGCGGGTTAACAGCTTGACAGTTCCGCAGTTTCCTTTTGCTTTAGCCGCTTCACCAGCTTGCTGTTTAAACAGTTTAAACAGTTTTATGCTTTAGCAGCATTATTGACTTTACCTGTCTGTTGATTAACTACCTCGCCCTCTTGGCTATTTAACTGCTTAGCCGCTATGCTCTTTAGCCGGCTTGTTGCTCAACTCGCTCAACCAGTTCGTTGTTTAATGCCTTTACTGTTTTATTTTAACCCCTTGACCGGCTCGTTTAACAGCTTTGCTTTTCAACCGCTTAACGGCTTTACTGCTTAACGTCCCTCTTGCCTTTTGTAACCGGGCTGCTGTTCGACGAGCCTGTTGTTTTGGGGTTAATTGCTTAACTGGCTTGCTGTTCAACCGACTTGTTCCATGGCTTTGCTGTTCGTTTGGCCGATTTATTGCTTGACGGCCTACCCTCTTGACAGTCTACTGCATAACCCTAGCCTTAATGTCTATTGTATTATAGTGTTCTTTGTGTGTAGTAAAGTAGCTTAACCTATTTGCTGTTTAATGGCTGAATAGCTTTTTGTTATATTTTTACCTTTTGATTATTTTTTTTTTTTTTTTTTTTTTTTTTTTTTTATATCTAACTAGCTCGTTGCTTAATGGGCCTTTTATTAAATAGCTCTTTTTAGTTTAATAGCGTTTTATTGTCTTAATAGCTTGACGGGTGGGGAGACCGTAATGCTTTGGAAAATAGCATTCATTAAAAATATATAAAAACAAAGCTTATTAAAGATACGGCTATTGGGAAAAGTAATGTATAATGTATTAAAGTAATTAAAAAACACTAATTAATTAAAGTAATTAGGAAAAGTAATGTATTAAAGCAATTGGAAAAGTGGTGTATATTAAAGCGGTTGCATGACCGCTTTAATAGTTACCCTATACCAACGTAACCGTATTTAAGTGCCAGCGAGATGGGCTATTTGATTACCTGGCTCCATCACATCCCCATATTGCTTCATCATCGCATACTTCAAACCACCGGCTGAGCTTGCGCTTTTTGAATAACTGCTGGCACTTCACTCCTTCCCGCCACGGCACCCGGAACCCTCGTTGCAGGGCCGCTTTCGATGGCGCCCCGACCCCTCGTTCACTACGCAGCCCGTGTACTTTCCGACGGTGATATTTTATCTTTGTCGCATTGCGGCACATGTAGCTGCATCGCTCGCACTTTAGCCCGTCTGTCCTGGGCCTTCCAAGATACGGTATCGCTTTGCGCACAGAGACTGGTCCTTGGTAGTCATCGAGCTCCGTCTCTTTCTGAATCATGTCGGGTAATAATGTGAGTGTGTATGCTGCCCTGTTGCGCTGCGTTGCTGGCACCGCTTCTTTGTGCATCGACTGGAGATGGCTATGGGCTGACGACACCATCGTGCCGCTCTGGCATAGCGAACAGAAAACAAATGGATATGTTTTGTCGTAGATGAATGGGTAAATATCTCCTTTTGTTACTCCCGGCGCGATTTCAACATCCTTTTCCTCATCGTCGTTGTCGGCTGACTGCGACATGTTTTCGAATAGAAGAATAGCGATATGTTAAAAATGTGGGCGGTGTATTGCTATGCTGCTCTAAATCGACTGCCGACGACGCCTTAATCATCCTTACGCGCCGGTGGAGCAAACACTAACCTCTTCCCCCCCCTTTTTTCTTGAACGCCTTAATTGAATCACATAGACCGTGCTATTGTGCCAAATTTTTCCAGCTCAAACACAACCAATGCAAAATAGCTGCACTCCGGTTTCGTCCAATCGCTGCTATCCTGCAGCCAGTCAATGCCGTTCTGGCTCTCAAGTTCCGTCTTCTCCTGCGCCCAGCTCTCCTTTATATGCGCCACCACGCATGCCGCGCCCGCCTCGAAATGCGCCAGTACGCTGCCTGCGATGTGCCTCAGCATTTTCTCATCCTGGCATGCGCCTTCTGGCACCCTTTGCCGGAAGAAACGCCCTGGTATATGCTCGAAGCTGTCGCACCGCCATGCCGGCAATCCGCACTTCCAGCATCCTGAGCTTACGGGCCAGCCCACCAGCTCTCCTCCCACCACCTTCTTCGTCAACACCTTCCTCCCTATCACATCCGCCCGTTGCATGGCCGAGTTCCATAGAGTTGAACCTTTCTGCGGGCAATTATCTGGTCGGTGTAAAGCTTCCGTAGGCGTTCTCGCTTCACCGCCACGACTGAACCAGCAAATCCCACATCTCCTCCCCCAAGTCTTGTGTAATTCCCTGAATTCCTTTGCTTCGCCTCGGCTGTCCATCATCTGATACCTCTCCATCCATTTCGTATACGCATCCAACTCGTGTTGGCCCATTGCTTCGTGCCGCATGCCCGTGTCCGTCCGGCGCACCTGTGCTACCATCGCCCCGTTGAATAGAGATGGGGCTGCCCACGATCCTCCTGCCTTATCCGCTTCTCTTCGTCTTCCCATCTTGGCCGCCGTGCCGATCGCCAAATCGCCGCTTGCCTTTCGCCTGTGAAACCTCCCTCCTGGCGTGGATACAGAGTTCTGCGTCGCTTCTAGCTCGTCCATGCCAAGCTCGCCATCCAGAAACACGTCGGCGCTGCACTCGCACTCGTCTGTGGGCATAATCTGGCCGAATTGCGGAATCGTCGCCTCGGGTCGTGGCGTTTCGCACTTGACTCGTTCGCGCACTATTCCCATGTCACCATCCCTTAACACACCCGCACCTGCATTTGCATTTTATGTGTCAGCCCTGTAATGTATTATAGATTTGACATGTCGTCTGCATTCTTGCTCCCTGGCATTTCCCTACCTTGGGTGCTTGTCTCGAGCCATATGCATGCCGCCGTCATCTTCCTCGTGTCGACCTTGCCGAGTGATGCCCCGACAGATTTCATCTGCTCCCAGAGAGCGACCATGCGAGCCGCGCAGACAAGCCCGTCGTCTCGCAGACGATCATCCGCTCTCTCGCGCGTACTCATGTTCGCCTCATGCCAGTCGTACCGAAGACCGCAATCCTCACACGTGGCCGTCCTGTCCTCGCAGCGGACTTCTTTGGCCCTGTTTTCCGTCGCCGCGCCGCCTGTGACTAACCCTAAGCACCGCACTTGGAAGCCGCGGGCGGTGCAGAGCACGCAGCCAACTCTGCTTTTGGCCATGGCGAACCAGCTTGGATCGAGCCCTGCCGCGTCGTCAGCCCCTGCCTGGCTGGAAGACATGATATTGCTCTCGATGAGTTCAAGCTCGCTGCTTTGTTCGCTCGTTTGCATCGGCGTGCCGAAGTCGCTCACGTCAAACGCCGGCCGGCATGGTTCGGTATCGCCCGCTACATCTCCTGCGTTGCCCTGCCCTGCTTGCATGTTTTCAGCGTGGGGAAGCGAATTACGAGACGACCTGCCTTGGATACGTACGGAATGCATCGCTCCCATGGAGCCACGCCATGAGTTCACCGCCAAATGCGCCTTCCTCCCATCCGACCTCGAACCAGACGCTGTATGGGCCTTTTGCAAACAGTCGCTGGCATCGTACGTTGGTCCTCCATCGCGTGCCGCTGCTGCCCGGGTGCGTCTTCTCGTGCGTTCGCATGCGCGTTGCGCTTGTCGTGATCCATCTACATTCGTTGCAGCAAATCCCATTATTCACCGGCTGGCGTATATATGGTATGGGTTTGTCGTCTGGGCCGGGAAAGCAGAACTTAGCCATATCCTCTTTTCCCCGATACACGCCATGCAGTCGGCCAGTGGCCTGTCGCACAATCTTCCGCCGGTTGGTTGGTATATCCTTGTGTACGTCCTTTAAGTGATCCGACGTTGACGGCACAAGTACGGCATATTTGCAAAGCGTGCAAAATAGAAACGGATACGCTGCGTCGTATACAAACGGGTAGAGTTGACTCTCGAAGCCCTCCATCTCGGCCACATAAACGGTAAATGGCAGATCGAGTTTGCGCTAGATATACCATTATGAATAGAAAAACCAACTGGCATGCACCTTGTCATTATTATATATCATCTTGCCTTTGCGTGAAGTAACCCTATGTGCTGATCCTTGTCTGCCAACCCCTGACCGTCTGTTGCTGCTGCATCGTGCGGAGCAGTCTGCTTCCTTACCCTATATCGCCGGTTACATAACCTAACCCACGCCACATTTCATTTATCTTCTACTTAAAAGACTGCCAGAGTCTATATACCCACTCCTGCACCCTTTATCTATGCTTATATTTTACTGGCAGATAAAATTATGTTTCTACATGATAAACTGGATGTTGCGTATGATCGTATAGTATTGTTTAAGCTGGTAAACCTAGCTTTTTTAAGCTGTCCCTGTGTGTGTGTCGTCCTTTCGTTTTACTTTTCAACCACTAGCTTGGGTTTAGACCACTAGCTTGGGTTTAGACCACCAGCTTGGGTTTAGACCCACTGGCCCGCCCACCTGTCGGGCCACTCAGAATTGGTCCTCTGAAATTGTGCTACACCGACTAATGTGCGGATGGAGCCGCCCTCATCCTATGTGCGTACGTCTTGCGAACGACCATCGCCCACAACATATGCATATTGGTTCCCTTCTTACCCATGAATACTCTTTTACCAGCAAGCCATTGCTGAAAAGCTCTTTTGTCCGTCGGGTCAATATCAAAACTGTTGCGTATCCACTGGGCTTCCTGCGTCAAGCTGGCCGCGATTACAACGGCCGGCAGAACCTTATCCACGTAGACGCACCTGTCTGGGGTGCCCTTGTCCTCCTTGGCCGCCACGCACCAGTCCAGCGGCAGTTTGCACCTAAAGCAGCATGTCAGTGCAGCAAACCTGAGCTGCTTTCTCGTCTTCCGGTATGGCTCCATCCCCTGCACACACGCCGGGCATGATGCCCCGAGCGCCTCGTGCTCCTCCTCATCGCCGCACCCTTCGTCACGCACCTGGCCGATCTCGCCGTCTGCTTCATCCTCGGCGAGCAGTAGCCTCTTCGTAAAGCACGCGGCGCACTTGCCGTCTACCTCAACGAGCCACCGCTTGAGTATGAGCTCGTCTGTAGCGCTCCGTCGATGGTCCTCCTGAAATGCGCTGGAATTGGCTGGGAACCCTCGCGCTCTTGTATCTTCCTCGTCGATCCGTCGCACCAGCGCGTGCGTGCCGACCTCTCTGGCGCTTATCTCGGCAGATGAGTCGCCATCGGTGCTCTGTCCCCGTTCTTCGACGGCTGCTGTTTCTGTGCGCTCGCATGGAAACGCATAACTTGGCTCGCAACGGCAGCATGGCACGGCATCGGCAAGATCTGCGCAACACTCCCCGAACACTCCATCCATAATCATCGCGATCTGCTCTCGTATGCAGCCCGGTGCCGTTGCCACCGTCCACATGGCATGTTGATTCTTGAGCGTGACGGGGTCGATTCCTGTGGCCTCGGACGGCTTCACCCCGTCATGTATCGCCACGCAGAGCACAAACTCGCCTTCCAGCCGCGCGCCTCGACCGGTCTGCTGAATGAAGTCGACCAGCCCGTAAGGAATCCCGCTGAAGAAAACCGCGATGATGCGCTGAAAGTCCAGACCGGTGCCCAGTCCCGTTGTCGCCGCCATCACGGCGCTGCCCTGCCCGGTCGACCATCGCTCCACCACCTCCTTGCTGTGGGTGTTGGTCATGTCGCTGTGGTGGCATGCGCACGCGAGCTTCTCTGCCATTTCCCGGCAGTCGGATATGGATTTGCAGTACACGATGCACTTCTCCTGGCTCTTCATCGATGTCTGCGTCCGCCGTACGAGCTGCACCGCTGCCTTCTCCACGGCGCCCTCCTTCCTCCCCACCTGCATAAACTCGTATCTGGCGTTCTTCTTCGTCGTTCTATCGCGGATGATTGGCGTCTCGGGTTGTAGGAGTAGCATCTTGCGGAAATCGCGCTCCATCGTCTTCATCAGCGTAGCCGTAAGCATGATGATTGGTTTGGAGAACCGATGCAGCTCCTTGAGCTTCGTCAGCTGGACCCTGTACGATGAATCCGTAATCGTGACGTGCGCCTCGTCTATGAAGATTCTCTGTAGATGACCCCCGCCGTCTAGCTTGTCCATGTAAGCCATGAATAGCTCGTTCTGGGCGACGGCCACATCGGCACTGACGATGACCAGCCGCGGCACGTATGGGAGCGCCTCGCGAGCAATGACTCGGTTGCTTTGGAAGTGGACAACGTCTACGCCCTTCTCCTTCGCGCGCTCGACTAGATCGTCGATGAGCCTGGAGAATGGCACGACGACGACGGTTGTCCCACGCCCTCGCATCACCGCCGGAGCCATGAATAGAACGCTCTTCCCCGCACCCGTCGGCAGCACGCATATGAGATGTCGTGCCCCTTCCAGCCTCATGATTGCGTGCATGCACTCCTCCTGCTTCGCCGATCGCCATGTCGCGCTCCTGCCCTCCAGCTCCTGCAATGCTGCCAACGATTCCGCCTCCACATCCTCCGTATCCGGTTTCTTGTTGCTGCTGCCGTGCTCACCCCCCCCCTGTCCGCCTCTTCCTGCCCCACGGCTTCATCGGATTCCCCTTTTCGAGAAAGAGATGCCATAGCCGGCTGATCTCGTGATATTTCCGTATCAGCATCGGGTGTAGACGGCCTGGCATGCCGATGTGCACGGCGTAACTCTGCCGAGCCGTTCTTGTCCCGTGGGTGCTTTGCAGGTCCCAGATGACGTTCCAGCTCCCGCCGACCTGCAGCACTTCCCCCGAGAGCTCATCCATCTCGATCCCCTCGCCGCTGTCGTCCTCGATTCGCTTTTCCATCTCCTCCATAACAAGCCCATCAACGATCCGGCCCATCTCTATCACGATGATCCGGTACCTCGCCATGCCGACGTGCACGCCGATCGCGGCTCCTATCTCGCGCGCGAGCAGGGAGCTCAGCTTCTCCGTCTTCCAGCGCCCCGCCGCGCCGTGCCGCCACATGAATTCCCTGGTGCCCGGCGGTGTTGCCGGGAGCATTAGTTGTTGCTCCAGAAGTTCCTCTGCCGGAAGCAGCCACGCGATGTATGCGACGAGCACGCGGCCCATGTCGTCTGGCAGGAACCGCGCGACCTTGCGTCCCATGTCGCGAATCGACTTGGCCTTGTCACGATCCGTCACGATCATGATCGATCCGTCGTATAGAAAGCAATTCCGCATCACCTGCAGTCCATCACAGTGTCTCATCGTGCTCACCTCGGGTCCGCGGCCGGGCATCCCACTCCATACGTGACATACGACCACGAGCAGCTCTTTCAAAGCCCGAAGGTCGCCTAACCACGTCGTTACCCCCTTCGTCTTCCACATGTTCGCCCTGGCATCGAAGAGCATCGACTGCGCGGCCTTGATGGCTAGCCCCGGCCCACTACGAAGCCACCCGTTGGCCTTGTTCGTGGCGAATGATTGCCCGGCACCAAGATACGTCATGTCGTCCTGGATGCTCTCTAGATCAATGTTCGGCCCAATAGTCGACCACTGACCTCCGAGCAGTCGTCCCATGAGTTGATCGATGCTCAGCTTGACTCGGTATGCGGCTCGCTGGAATTCGTGGATACGCACGCGGTCTCCGTTATGTATAAGCGTCTCGTAGTCATCAGTCCATCGAACGCTTGGTGTGGCCAGAGTCTTGTTTCGATGTCCCTTGCCATACGCCATCCACCTGATCATGGTCCCGACCACCGTGAATCGGTCGACGCACAGCCACTGGGCATGCTGCTCCGCGAACCACTCCATCTTCTCCACCGGAATGTCTTCTATATCCAGCGGCATATCTTGGAAAGAGTCCTCTAGAAAAGCTAGTCGTAAAATCCACAGCATCGCCGCCACCGTTGCCGTAAATAACCCTGCGGGCTGGAATCCGTCGCCGCCTTGCCTGATGCCCGCGGCCGCGAAGAAGCACAGCAATGCGTTCGTGTACATGGCGCCACCGACTTTGGTCTTGATGGATGCAATGAGAAACGCAAACAAAATCCCATCTAGTTCGGCGTGGTCGGATGGCCCTTCGGTTCCGGGTTGGCTGCTTTGTGCATGGCCTTCTATGTCGCTGTCATACCCGCCCGGGCTTTCGTTGCCATCAACTTCGACTCCGTCCATAACCCTAAAAACGTGGTCCATGTCGCATAGTAAGCCCCATTGCTCCTCCGTGAACCGCATCCCAAGCCTGCTCGCTGCTTCTTCCCTTCCAAGCTTATATGCTCGCCAGCAGAAGCAGAGATATCGTTGGCATACAATGCTGTATTTACGTAGTGTATTGGAATCATCGCTCATTTTAAACGGTATCGGGTTGCTTTTGCCGTCTTCGATGCCGTGCAGCAGTTGTCGGATGGGCTTGGGGACGGCATATATGCGTGGTTCGCACCGCTTCACTTCCCGGTTGACGCTATCGCACAGCATCATGAGCTGCGCCGTCTGCTCGGCATCTCCTTCCTGTGCTTCTCGCGCGGACCCATCCGTGGCCTTGGCCTTAACCCACCTCGTGGCCGCCGCAATAACAGCGCGGTCCTTTCCTTCTGTGAACTGGATCCAGCGCATGTCTTTAACGAATTCGTTATCATAATCCGCGCCTTGATGAGCCTGCCCGGCCCGTCGCCACTGCTCGTTGGACTCATGCAGTCGTTTCGCTCCCGCCCGTACGATCTGCTCCAGCGTGCTTAGACTTCTCTCGTTGCCTGCTTCATCCCGTACGTCGACGTCGACGGTTGGGTCGTATCCTTTGCTGCCCACCGTCCAGTATCGTGAAAATTTCCCACTCATCCACGATTGAACGTGAACCTTCGTGTAACGACGGCCCTCTAAGGTATGCCTTGCATTTCTCCAGTGGTTATCGGCTATTTTTTTGGATATTGTGATAAATGAGCATGCTCTGCACTTAAACCCATCCTCGACCGGGATCACTGGTTGTCGCGGTCCACCATTAGCCGGCAGTTCAATAGTTCTTGGGTCTCTTGCTTGCCCTAATAAAGCTAAGTAGTCTTTAATATTCTGCAGAACGATGCCTGAAGTTTGATGTGTGTTTCGGAGGTGGGCGATTGCTCCATCTCCCGGCGTTAATGCTCGTTTGCACTTAGCACAAACTACCAGATTGTAAGTTCTGTTTATTTGAATGTGCTCTTCCATTATAATGCTTGTTTTTATATGTGATAATATAATGCTATAATATAACACGGCTTGGGCTTTCTATATTTTACAGTTTACTTACCTTTTTAACCCCTTTTGTAGTTTAGTATAGTACTCTGACCCTTACTCTGACTCTTGTCTACGATACTCTGACCCTGACTCTGACCCGTACTCTGACCCTTCCTATAGAAATCAATCTGAAGAATTTAGAGTGAAAAACCCTGACCCTTTTACCCCACTCTCACCAAAAATCAACGGGTATTCAGACTGAATTCCCTGTCAATAGTGCCTAGGATTCGGGGAGTATAACTGATTTATAAATTTAGTTTCCAAAACCAACTAAAAAAAATGTTTATATTTAACTAAAGCTTCCTTGATAGGTTGGTGCTAAATGCTAAAATACTAAGCGATTTATATAATATAAAATCCTTATACTTAATTCTATAGTAGCTCCTCCAAGCTCTGCTTTAGCGTCTCAAGCCCATCTAAACTATTGCCTAGGCTGGGGTTCACTTGAGTATGCTGTAGAGCGGTGCGTAGTATGCTCTTTGACGATGGTCGCGTATTGTTATCCTGCGATGTCATTCCCTTGACGAGATCTCTTAGGCTATCACTATATTGACTTAGGGATTCAGCGTTCAAGCTTTCGGCGCGTGAAGGATCTGTTGTCGGGTCTAAAGTCATCATGCGAAAGATCACATATCCAAAAGACCATATATCAGCTTTTTCAGTCCATGCATCCCTAGCGGCTTCAAGGCCATCTATAAGGAGTTTGTGATTTTTCCGGATTTCCTAGTTTATATCACTCATTAGTCATCCGTTAAATAATACTCCTATAATAAAATTCCAGTTATAAAACTTACTGGAGCCCAATAGGGTTGAGTGCCAACTATAGAGAAGGTACTGGTGGCAGCAAGAACCATTCTACATGAACCAAGATCACCGAGTTTAATAACTGGGAAGGATGTCGTCCAATCTCCCTTCCCAGCAAGAAGGACTTTAAAGATTAGCATTTAAGTAGTAAAGCATGTGAACATTATTTAATATAACATACTATTTTCAGGCTTTATATCTCGATGGAGATAAGACTTCCAGGATGCTTGCTCCTCAAAACGCCAATTGCTTTTGTTGATTTGAAGCCCGGAATGGCATCTGCTAAGCCCCGCGGCAATGCAGCTGATAACATGCCAGATAGAAGGCTCGGAGAAGTATTTGTATTCAATGCTGGGAAAAAGACTGTTGCTGTCTTCTTCATTTAAATTCTCAAGATCCAGGACTAACACTTCTCTATTTGATTTTTAGGAAATCATAGCCGTTAAGTATTATTTAATAATCAAGGGAAGAAGGCTTACCCAGGAGAACTACATCGCCCCTCTATTACTTTCTGTAGGTCCCTGCCGTCGCAATATTCCATAATTAAATCGCCAGAATCGCCAGTTCCTTTACTAAATGCAGCCTGAATGATTCGAACGGTATTCGGATGGTTAAGGAGATATAAGATTTTAGCTTCTCTTTGGAAAACATTCTTAGATTTATCAGTCGGTAACTTGACTGTCTTTCTAGCGAAGGTCTGCGCTCAGATGTTAAAAATAATCATTATCTTAGTAGGGAGCCTATATACCTCTCCTTCCTCATTTTTAACGAGATCAACCCAACCAAATGCTCCCCGCCCAATGTTAGGCGTTATAAGTTCATAGATTGTCATAATGGATATGGAGCTTAGGAAACACTAATACCATAAAACTAAGTTTTAGTTATTATCTTTATAAATAAGAGGTTCTATGTATTTAAAAAGCAAATGCGGGGTTTGATTTAGAGTTATTACGTCACTATATAGTCGCTGCTACCTAATTTAATACCTCACTTATAACCCAGCCAGCCTCGCCAAATAATATTTTCGCAGTCTCTTTTTAACCTAAACAAATATTAACCTACCTTTTTTTTTCTTTATAAAATTTTAGTACTTATTAACTATGACGAAATATGAAGTTATTACGCCTAATATTGGGCGGGGAGCATTTGGTTGGGTTGATCTCGTTAAAAATGAGGAAGGAGAGGTATACAGGCTCCCTACTAAGATAACGATTATTTTTAACATCTGAGCGCAGACCTTCGCTAGAAAGACAGTTGGGACTGGAAATAGCCAATTGCAAAGGAATTTCCAACGAGAAGCTTTAACTTTATATCGCCTTAACCATCCGAATACCGTTCAAATCGTTCGGGCTGCATATAATAGACATGGATCTGGCGAGTTAATTCTGGAATATTGTAATGGAGGGGATCTACAAAGACTGGTAGAGGGGCGACGTAGTTCTCTTGGGTAAGTCTGTTTCTCCTTTCCCTTGAATGAATTCTTAACAACTATGGTTTTCCTAAAAAGCAAATAGAGAGCAGCTACTCCAATTTAATAATGACTCTCATGAAGAAGATATTATAGGCAGCAATAATGCTTCTTCCCATGTTGAATATAGATACTTCTCCGAGCCTTCTATCTGGCATGTTATCAGCTGCATTGCCGCGGGGCTTAGCAGATGTCACTCCGGGCTTCAAATTAACAAAAGCAATTGGTGTTTTGAGGAGCAAACATCCTGGAAGTCTATACTCCATCGAGATATAAAGCCTGAAAATAGTATGTTATATTAAATAATGTTCACATGCTCTACTACTTAAATGCTAACCTTTGAAGTCCTTCTCGCTGGAGATGGAGACTGGATGACATCCTTCCCAGTTATTAAACTTAGCGGTTTTGGTTCAAATTCCTTAGTCCAGGCTACCGCCAGTACCTTCTCTATAGTTGGCACTCCTCACTATTGGGCTCCAGTAAGTTCTATAACTGGAACTTTATTATTTGATAGATAACTAATGAGTAAAAAAAATTAGGAAATTCGAAAAAATCACGGTTTCCTTATAGATGGCCTTGAAGCCGCTAGGGATGCGTGGACTGAAAGAGCTGATATATGGTCATTTGGATATGCGATCCTTCACATGATGACTTTAGACCCGACAACAGATCCTTCACGCGCCGAAAGCTTCAACGCTGAATCCCTAAGTCAATATAGTGATAGCCTAAGAGATCTTGTCAAGGGGATGTTATCGCAGGATAATAATACGCGACCATTGTCAAAGAGCATACTACGCACCGCTCTACAGCATACTCAAGTGAACCCCAGCCTAGGCAATAGTTTAGATGGGCTTGAGACGCTAAAGCAGAGCTTGGAGGAGCTACTACAGAATTAAGTATGAGGATTTTATACCATATTCCAACCCTAGCAAGTAGCTTAGCAGCTAGTGTCTAGCTCTTATTTAGCCTACCTTTATTTAAACCTAAGACTTTATATAATCTACCTCCTCTCCTCTTTTTTTTTCCCTTAGCGCCTATCTGCCTATCCCCCGCCCCCTCTTTTAACTTACTTATTAGTTAATTTCCTTTTATTAATAAGTATGAGGGGTTAATAAAGTGGTTTATAAATATAATGCTTTATATTTTATACTAGCCCTTTTTCTTTCCTTCTTTCTTTCGTTTTTATTCGCTGGGGTTAATAGAATTATAAAGTTTTTTCTTCTAATCTATCGCTATGGGAGAAATTATTGGAGGTGTATCTCTTGCACTTCAACTATTTGATGGCTGCATTAAAGGTAAGCTCCCAATTAATTTTTACATCTTATCTCGCTGACACTCCTATGCCACCAACAGCGTATAAATTTTGGGTTACTATTGCTCGGGTAGACGAGTCTCTCCGACAACGACGCTTTAGTCTGCTGCTTGAATATAACCTCCTCCTTGACTGGGGCCAGCAAGCTGGCATGTTTGAGGAGCAACCGCATGGGCATATCGCCGGGCGCTTTGGCACCTCTCCGCTTGAAATATCCCAGGTTTTATCAGAGATCCGCAGCCTTTTAGAGGATTTAAGTGACCTGTGCAAGGAGTATGGACCACTGAAGCCCGACGCGAGAACAAGTCAGAAGGACGACGATGCTGCAGCACAAATAACAGCCGCCAAAATTAAAGAGATCTTGTTTAATGACTTTAACGATAAAATAGATGTTTATACCAAAACAAAGAAGCGAGAGAGACCGATAAGCTTCATGAACAACACTCTCGAAGCAATTAAGCACCCAAAACGCCTCCGCTGGGTTTTATCTGACCAGGCAGCATTTGACCAAGCATTAACGCGGTTACACAACTTAGTTGCGTATCTAAGGAACCTCGTATACCATTCCCATTTAAGCACGATTGGAGATACATTTATGACGATGGTACAAATATCAGATAGTCAGAAAGAGTTAAAGCTCTTAGTCCAAGCAGTGGCATGGCAGCTATCTCAGCTTCAAACCGGTCCGATCCAAGAACAACAACAAGATTCCGATAAATTAAAAATGCTTCATGATATGGCCAACTTAAAAGATTTAAGTATAGGGTCAGCGCGCGTCAAAAATCTTTTAATACAAGCCGATCTGATCAGGGATATTCAGGAAGAGTCTCTCAGCGCTGTTATATTGGCAAACTTATATGGTTCAGACCATAGAGCACAGCCAAGACGCGTCTGGATCGAATGGAAAAGATATGGCGGAAGAGGCGGGGAAGATTATATCCGCAACGAGATTGAATTACGCACATCTAAATTAGCAAGTTTGCTAGCGGCCCCAAAACCCATAGACTTTTGCACACCAACGTGCCTGGGTTACTTCGACGATAAAGAGCACCTCCGCTTTGGTTGGGCCTTTGCAATTCCAACGGGCCACACTGACGGGCCAGATTCCAGCAGCGGTGGCGGCACAAATTTGAGAACCCTCCGCTGGCTATTTTCCAAAGTCCCGGCTCCTTCACTGACCGAAAGAGTGGCTCTGGCGTCCAAGCTCGCTGCGAGCTTGTTGCATTTACATACTGTGAATTGGCTACACAAGGCTCTTTGCAGCACCAACATCATCTTTTTTGCTTCCAGAGAGAGGTTCACTTTATCAGAACCAATAGTGTCTGGATTTGAGCTCTCACGCCCAGACCCGTCAATAACTATTGAGCTAGGACAGGACGATCCTGAGAGGGATGTTTACCGCTGGCCGCACATCCAGGGCGCTTCTCCTAGCAGCATCTCCTCACGGAAGACCTTTGACATATATAGTTTAGGTATCATACTGCTGGAAATCGCACATTGGAAGCCAATCGAAGGCATCCTAAGTTTGGGCGACTTGCATGATATCTCGCCTCAGGAATCTCGTGGGATTCGTTCAAAACTTTTAAGTGAAGGAGACAACGGACCGCACAGTAACTACCTCGAGAACATATCGCAAATTGCAGGTAGCAAATATTGCGATGTTGCTAGGGCTTGCATCCTAGGCCCCAAAGGCTTTGACCTTGAGGACGATGAGGACCAGACTGAGCCTAGCGTTGGGTTGAAGCTATTGAAGGCCTACCGGGAGCGTGTTGTCCAAGTACTTAAAAACTTATATATTTAGACTAAGACAGAGTCTTTTACGTTCACTAAATGCTTTTAGAAAAGAAAGAATGCTGCAGCTAAGAATTCTGTGATCACACTAAGAAATCGTGATCTGCCTTATAAAATGAATTTATAGAATTTGATTCTATACGCTAGCTGAATAACTTAAGTTGCTGGTTGTTAAAATAACAATAAGATTTAGATAACTAAGATTCTCCCCATAAGGTATATGATAAGATTGCCTAGTGTGACACGACCGCTTATATTATGGCGATTATTCACAAATGTAAAACCTGAAACCTAGGATATGGCGTCTTTGATGCTTATCTTTTGCTCTCTTGCTTAATGTAATTTGCTTGCGTGACTTAAAAACTTCATCGTCCTGCCTTCTCATTTAATAATGGCTTTACATTGATCAACCCACTTCGGGTCGTCGCTTTGGAACACCTCTCTAATAAAATCTCTCGGTCTACTCATCAGACTTCGCAGCAGCCGTAACCGCGCCCGCAGCTTCTCCTCGCTGGCTATCTCTAGCATCTCTGACTTTGCGTTCGCTTCATTGCTCCTACTTTCAAGCCAGCCCATGGTCACGAGCATATTGTTCGTTATTCTGTATTGATCTGTACATTGACAAGTTGCGCGGTCAGCAGAGAGTCCGTCGATCAGTTGTTTCCTCTCACGTATAGTAAAGGTTGCATAGGGGCCTGTGTCTCACCTGTTGCCTCGCGCACGTACTGCGTGCTATACATCGTCGCCTCCTCCATCTTCTTCTCCTGCGCCTCCTTGGCTTTCTTCCACACGAACTCGCCTGGCTCGAGGAACCACAGCATGCGTAGAGCGAGCAGAGCCACCCGCGTCCCCCCTCTCTTGTGCTTCACCTTGCTGTCGGCTATTGTAAATCCGGCGACTTCACCTTCGGCGTCTGCCTTGGGCATGTTGTACACTATCATGTCCGATGTCGTGCCCACCGTCAGCGCCAGCATGCAGAGGAGCTCAACCTGGGGCTTTCCCTGGTACGCTTCCAGCAGGCGATGCGCTTGCCTGTAGTGGTTGGTGAGCCCTGCCTTGGGCACCTTCATGTGCTTCGAATTCTCCTGCAGCTGCTGAAATCCGCGTTCGAGCTCTGCCGGGAGACCGCCGCTGAGCGGGAACTGGCACCCGAAGTCGATGCGGCTCTCCTTGGTCTTGTGCCTCTTGCTCTCCCGCGCGATCTCCGCCATCACCGCGCTCCGCTTGAGGCTCCCCGGATGTAGGCTCATCGCCCAGCCGACCAGCGAGCTCTTCTCCTTCGACAGAAACACTCTCTCGGCAATTGTCGCCGTAATCGTTCCGCGGGAGTTCCCAAGAACCCATTCGATGCGGTTGCATCGCAGTGCCGACCCAATGTAGAACCGCCACCGCTCCGTTGACTTATCTGGCTTCTCCCTCTCGTATGTCTGCTTGAACAGAGAGCTCAGAACGGCGAGCCAAGTCATGTTCTTCGAGCTGAGAGTCTTATCCATCACCATGTCGCTGCTTCTTTGGAGAGCCCCGAGTATGCGGTCAATGTATCTGTCCTGCTCTAGCTTATCGCTTGTGATCGCCTCCTTCGACCGGGCCGGCCTTTCGTCTAAGGCGTCGTTGATTGCCTCCACGAGATTGCCGAACACCCTACAGAATCAGTCGCCAGTTAGCTTCTTATGTCTCTCTTTGCCGTTTACGGCTTGAGGTTTGCCCCTTGGCGTGGCAATGGAATTAGATGCTTGTAAAACGTATCTGTTACTTACTCGGAGCCAAATGCGGCTGTCCCATTCTGACCTGCGACCTCCCAGTCGTCGAGGCACAGCCGGGCCTTTCTCAGCTTTTCCCGCTGATCATCAGGAAGTGTGACGCTGCGTCCCCGCTTCTGGAGAAGCTTCCGGATCCTCCCCGAGAAGAACTGGCGCATCTCGGGCACGAAGTGAGTTCGAAAGACCTCCTCTATATACTCCGCCGCGGCATTGACGTCCCGCGACATCAGATGTACCCTGGCCTCGGACTCGCGACCGGCCGCCACTTGCTTCCCGTAGTGGTACTGCAGGGATGCGGCTTGCAGGAGGTGTACTCAGCGGTTCTGCACGCCCGGCCAGTTTTTCAGATTCATCCTGCCCTGGCCGGCCATGTTCAGCCTCCCCGGGACGATGTAGGGGAAAGCATGGTTCTTGATACTCTCCATCGTGCCCAAGTACCTAAACGTCGTGCTTGGGAGCACCCTCCTGTCGCCGGTGAAGCAGAAGCTCCCAAGTCGGTCAACGGCCGCCATCGCCTCTCCCAGCTCTACCGGGAGCCCCGTCTTTCCCGCGCGGTGGAACTGCGTAAGCATCGAGGCCGCGATGAGCTCGAAGAGCCTGGCGTATGCGCACAGCACTCCGGGAAACGCCTCTGGGTCAAACACCCTGAGCACTTGAGTGTACTCCTTCTGCGCCACGAGGAAGAAGCAGATCAACTGCGTCATGGGCCTCAGCACCATGGGCATGAAGCGGTGCTCGGGAAGCAGCTGGGACACCGAGACGGTGACGACCTGCTCCATCCTAAAGGCGTACTCCCCCTCCTCGATGCACTGCTCGAGCCGGCTCGCTTCCCGCGCAAAAGGGATTGCGCGGAATCTGGCCTCTGGGCTGTTCTCGCCCATCAGCTGGTCAAGCAGCCTCTGCTGCGTCCTCTTCGCCGCGGGCGTGACGCCCGGCCCCGCGGCGGGCAGGGCAAGCGCGGCGGTGGCAATCGCCTGGCTCGCGAGGAGATCTTGTGGGTTGAACCGCACCGTCTTCTTGATGTTCGAATAGGCTTGGAAGTAGCCGGCCGTGACTATGTCGGCGTTGTCGTTCTCGTAACTCATATTGGAACACACCGTCCGCAGCGCGTTGTCTATAAAGTCCGGAGGCAGGCCGGATGTGAAGTTGCCGTGGCGAGGGTGGAAGCCCAGCGAATAGTGCGTGAGGCCCGCGATCTTACGGTCTTTATACTGATCGTCGACCTCTTTAAAGTCCGCGAGCAGACAGCTCGGCTCCCCATTGCTGAGGCAGTCGATATCGGCGGCGAGGGCATAAGCTATGCTGTCTATGGCGTTCAGGTTGAAGATGGCGTCGATCGTCGAGCCCAGCTGGCGTAGGCCGGGAGCGGTCTCGGCGTAATGTATTAGCCTCGCCGCTCCGCCGTCGGGGTCCCTCCCAGATGTTCCCCTTCCCTCGCGCTGGCTGGCCGGTGATGAGGCATCCGCACTCCCTCCCCTCTCCGTGCCATGGTGTAAATCCCCACCTTCTCGCTGAGGTTCAGCTAAACCACTGCTGCGGGCGTTGCTGATATCGTCTTGCATCCTTATATCATCATCGCCATAGTTATTATCACCGTTGTCCTCATTATCGTCGGGCTCGTCATTATCGCCTTCGCCATTGCCATTGCCATCGCCATCATCATCATCATCTCTCCGCGTCCTCTCCAGCTCTGGAATAGGCGGACCGTTGCTAATGTCGATCAGAACGTTACCGCCGTACCCGTATGCGTGGAAGGCCAGCTGGGTTCCGGTCCAGAACCTATCACGAGGACTCATCTCCAGCACTAGCTCGCCCCATCCAGACACGAGTGCCCTTTGCAAGGCCGCCCAGTCACCCAGTGAGATCTGCGCCGTCTCCTGGCTCCATAGGCGCCACGACTCCTCGATTCCCCTCCCCAAGATGGTGCTGCTGACGCACTTGTGGAAGTACTCGATAAGAATCTTCGCGCGCCAGCTCTTCAGTGCAGTTCCCTTTGGCATAGCCCGCTCCCCGGGCCCAGATCCCCTTGCGTTTCGACGTTCTGGCCGACCGCCCGATTGATCTTGCCCGCTGCCTGACTCCTCCTCCTCCGCTTCTTCTTCCTCCTCACCCCTCCGATCGTCGCTAAATACCGCTCCCCTAGGGTCAGGAGCAACGATGATGAACCACGTCATGCCCAGACCATCAGCTCCAATCTTAAATGTGCGTCCGGTCAGGCTAAAGGACAGGGCAGCCTTAAGATGTTTGCTAGAGTAGGGGGCCGCCCAATCCTTAAAGGAGATGCTAATAGTAGAGAGTGGATGGCTATCAGTGGTCTTAGAGACGGCTTCATTAGGCTTCCCTAAAATAGCAAGGAAATCAAGGAAGAAATTCGGCATCAACTGATCACAGGTATCTCCATGACTACTATAATTAACTTTCCTGGATTAGGCGGCGAAGTTGACGGAGTGCTGCTTCTGCATAAATTTAATTGCGTCTGGGGCGCTGGATATCGTCTGCTCTACCCTCCGACGGAACTTTGCGGCTATCATATAATAATTGTAAGTTAGTTCTAAAACTGTTTTTTTTTTAGGTTTGTTTCTTTAGGGATGAGGATGAGGTAGCAGAAACTCCTTACCATTGAAATGTGCACCTTCAATACGCATCAGGTTATATGATGGCGCGCTCGCCGAGGCTCTTGCTTCTTTAGGAGGCTCTTCTTCTTCGGCGTCCTCACTAGCTATTGCGTTATAGCTACTAACTTGGTCGTCGCTCTCTTGGTCCTCGCCGCCATTGCTGCTACGCAGCTCTCCTGCATCAAAATGGCTGCCCTCTCGCGCTAGCAACTGAGAGAAGCGGTTCTCTGTGCGAAAGAAACCCTCTGCTGCGCCAGCCCGTTGCTAGGCCTGAGCGTTTGAGGGCGGTGGCAAGTCAACCTCCTGGTCCATGATGAATAGGGGGGCCTCAGCATTTTGGCGGCCTTCTTCTGGATTCTCTTCAGGGCCTTCTGAGTTGCGGGCAGAATCTCTCGAGCTTATAAGTTCAAGCTCATTGCTCGTTGTCCATCCGCTATCTGAGTTTATATAAGCACTGATAGACGGGGCTAAGCTGTGGCGTCCGGGAGGGCTGGAAAGCGTTGTGGCCATAGGGAGACTCGTCTCGTTTGAAGATTCCATTTTTAATAATTGCTATTAAAGACTGTAGACGAACTGTCTAGGTTGTATTGATGATGATTTTCTCATGTATATTCAAGTGGTAGCTACTCATATTTATATAGTGTTTTTTCAAGTAAGTGTTCTTCTCCGGCTCTATCCATCGTCACATATGCACATACACATGCCCTGCCCTCTCTCCTCTCTCGCCCTCTCTTCTCTACTTCTCTACTCTCAACTGCATTTCTCTCACAGACCTATCAAGTGCTGCTTGCTAACCAGCATCGCCGCCGTTATCTCTATCCCTTTCGCTCTAGGCGGGCCCCTACAGACCTAACCCCTACAAACATCACCCGACCCTACCCATCGGTCTGGCTTGTTGAGGTTTCGCCCTCGTCTACTGTGACGCATTGCATACTGGCAAGTTTTCATTGGCTGCTGCAAATGCCGGTCTGGTCCTAAGCGCTTGAGACCCAGTCGAGTCCATCTATGCGTACATGTATGTTGTTGGCGTTATTACATGTACTACCTTGCAACGGGCCCATTGGTGGCCCAAGCAGGCAGCTTCTTTCTTGAAGCCCTTTCTGGTGCCTGTGTTGCCGTGGCCTTCGTCGTCGTGGCCCTCGAAGCTATCGTGTTGAAGTGGGTTCTGGCAGGGCTCCGGATTGCTTCTGTTCTAATGTTTCTGAGCGGTGGTAGGACCACAAGCTCGTCAAGTTCTCCACCGTCGTCAGGCGAGGATGAAGTGTGAATGCGTGTTGCGTGGTGGTCGGTGTGGGGAATCTTATACATCTCCAGTGGATGTGGGTTAGACCTGATGTTTCCTCTGTGGGAGAGCTCCTGTGGCCGTAGGATGAGAGGATTCAAGATGGCCGCCGGGGTGGGTTCGGCCTGCGGTGACGACCGAATGTTGCCCAGGCCGCTCTCCTTGCCGCTGGCATTCACGTCCATGTCCATGATCACGTCTCTGTCTCTAGACGTAACCGGCTCTCTGTTCCCACCAAGGCGCCAATCTCCTGGCCTTTCAGTTGGTTGACGCGATGTGCTTGAATTGCGTGTTTTGCCCCCCTCCTCAGCAACCCAATTCTCGATCGTCTGCTCCAGCATGTGCTTGAGCCTTGTCAACGCCGCCGCTTCTTTTGCCCAGGCATTCCGGCTAATCTCTCGAATGCTGGACATCTGCTCGACCAGCGTTGACACTCCCCTCTCAACAGTAATCTCTTGGCCTTCGAGCCCCGCTTCGCCGGCATCATGGCCCTGTTGTTGCTGACTGGCTATCCATCCAGGGCGAATGCCGGGGCCCAGGTTGCGCCGGACGATTTCCAAGATGCCTTGCCACAAGTTATTATTATTGAATCGGCTGTCGTACGCCGCGTTGCCGGCCTCGTCTCCCGTCGGCAACTCTCCGAGGGTCGAGCCACTGATTAGGCAATCGAGGTCATCCCGTCGGCTCAGCGCGAGTTCGAGGATGTCTCGTTCCAGTCCGATGGACATTTGCGCGATGTCGGCGGCGGCGGCGCCACTATGCGCATCCCTGAACGCCGGTTCTAGGTCCTTGCAGAGGGGCGGCTTGTTATTGCCGGTACGTTTGACGTCGGATGGGCGGGGGTTCACCCAGGCCACGACGTGGCTCATGATTTGGCTGAGCACCTTCCCATCGGTCTTCCTGATCTCGAGCGTCGGCTTCAAATGAACGAATGGGGGCCGGCCTGCCCTTTTGATACTTTCCACAAGCTGTAGGAGCCGTTCGTCGCTGAGCCCAGCAAGAAGGAAACCTTCATTGCCCGGCGGCCTGCCCTTCTTCGGCTTCTCTGGCACCCCGGCCTTGGGAATTTCCTCCCCTTGCCTGGAGAGGACGCGATCGACTTCATCCTCAGTGTAGCCACGAGGTAGGAGGTTTGCAAGCGCCTCCCAGTCATCTAGAAGGATGACATCTGACGGCACCCAGTCACCGTTGCACGCCTCAACCTCCCGGTCAAGGCAAGCCAGCGTATCGAGCACCGGTTGGAACCGCGATATCCAAAACTGCAAAACAAGTCAGCATTGAAACTGGTGTAGAACGTATGCCTGGGTCCACGCTTCTGGCCCTAAGCAGCGAATAATACTCGGTTGGGGAGGCTTGACCTACATGGTCGAGTCTTTGGCTCATGATGTTGATCCACTTTGAGGCATTGAAAGTCTCTTTGCCAATGGCTGTCCTGCACCACGACGTGGTAAAAGGGCTCCACAGTTCATTCCTTATGATAACTGACAGGCGGCGAGGTAGCCTGGTTGCATTCTCCCCATCCAGCTGGAGGGCAGCCCCGAGCTTTCTGATGATATTATGTGTATCTTCCTCAT
Source organism: Trichoderma sp. CBMAI-0179 (assembly GCA_029844175.1). Lineage (NCBI taxonomy): Eukaryota > Fungi > Ascomycota > Sordariomycetes > Hypocreales > Hypocreaceae > Trichoderma > Trichoderma sp. CBMAI-0179. The sequence goes on along the minus strand of JAJNCJ010000018.1, from coordinate 207,868 downwards.
TGATAATGTCGCTGCTTGGGTTACTGCGAATTGCCATCAATTGCATCCATATCTGGCCATCTCGATCAGCCAGCTTCAACTCTTGCCTGTTCATACAGAGCTGGAGCCGTATATGACTTGGAAGTGTGTCTATAAAGGTATCCAGAGGCTTGTTATTATATAGACCGCCTTATAGGGTAGGGCTTAGCCGGGAGCATTCCACGGCTTCATACCTTTGTTATAGATCTCGCAAGTCCACCATTTTTCGCTGCTGTTGCCCGCACCCAGGGCTTGATGGACCGCCTTTAGGCGGTGCTGCCCGTCGAGCAACTCGGCAAGCTCGTCGGTAATCTCGGCCCACACACGGAAGTCAAGGGGCTCAGACCTTGGTTTCTGGCTGGTGGCCTGACCTCCTCCTGGCCTAACGACCAGGTCCCCTGCTGAGTGCGCGCTTTTGCGGAGATGGGCCTTGATTGCATCAACAGCCTCTGGGCTGCAGGTGACCTTCATGTAATTCTCTTGATCTAGCCTGCCGAAGCCCCTATTGATGAAACTTCGACGCAGCTTGTCAATGTGGTCCTCGTCCACCGGTCGGTTTTTCCCTTCGCTCCAACGCGTAGACAGGACATCCAGCGGAAGCTTCGCGACTGCAAGCAAATGCGAGCTTGCCAGTGTCCGGGCGGATGAGAGCTCTTCGATCGCGACGCGTTCATGAGAGTCTGTCGCGTTTTGAGCCGCACCAGTATGGCTTTTATCACCGCCTTTTCGTTGCTTCTTCTGTGGCCTTGTCTTGTTATTAATGCGACTGCTTGTTAATAACCGCTTCATGGCGATGGTTAGTGAGAAATCTTATTAGCTTTCATTCACAAATATCGTGCTCAAGTTTGTGGCTGTATAGCTGACTATATATACTCAAATTACAAAGGAAAGAGAGTTGCTTTTAACTCCTTAGGCCAAGTGGAGCAGGCTTTACAATTACTAGCTTACGCATCTGTCTCCGGAGACAGAAAGGTAGCACAGCCATTTACATGGAGCTAGTATGTCTGTCTCCGGAGATAGAAAACCAGCGCAATTGTTTTAAAATACTACAGCTAATATATCTATCTTCAGAGATAGAGAACTAATGCAGTTGTTTTAAGTGCGGTTAATGCATCTGTCTCCAGAGACAAAGGACCAGCATACTATTTTACGTGCAGCCATTAGATCTGTCTCCGGAGACAGAGCGCCAGCACAGCCACTTGAAATACGACCAATGCATCTGTCTCCAGAGACAAAGAGCCAGCACAGCGACTTTAAATACGACCAACGCACCTGTCGCCGGAGACAGAGAACTAGCACATCCATTCTACGTGCAGCCAACAGATCTGTCTCTGGAGACAGAGAGCCAGCACATCCATTTTAAATACAACTAACGTATCTATCTTCAGAGACAGAAGGATAGCACAGCTACTCACATACAGCCAATGCATCTATCTCCGCAGATAGACTACCAGCACAGGCAGCTAATACATCTATCTCAAGAGATAAAAAACCATCACAGCCATTTTAAATACAGACAACATATCTGTCTCCGGGGATAGAGAACTTTTAGCATAGATAGCTTAAAGATAACTAATATATCTATCTCCGGAGACAGAATGTAAGCACCTAACCCTAACTTAACGAGTCGGGGCCCTGGGGTATAATGTTGGTGTGCTGGTTATGGAGTAGGGCGTTTGGGACTAATTCGGAAAGCGACGTTAGCTGGTCAGGTTTGCACATGCCAACTGGGTAGTGTTTATCACGGATATTAATGGATAAGACATGTTTGGGCTTTTTTATATTTAACACCTTTTACCTACTATATGTTTTACTGCAATGGCATCTGGCCTTTTCAATCTATAGATGATATAAAATACTATGGGCTTCTTCTATTATATACTAATGGGTGCAGTGGACGTTTTCAAGCCATGGGTGTGGGTTTCTCACCCACGGATTGAAAAGGCCGCGGCCTTCGCTTTGTTAGGGGAAGACCTGGACCTAAAGGCCATGCTGCTCTTGAAATTAGGGTGGATCTAGTACTATAGAGCTGATCTAACACAACCTTAGTCCAACAACATACCACCATCCGACAGCACGGTCCTCGTCCAACAGACTCATCGCAATCTAACAGACCAACGTTAGGCGGATAGAATGATCCTAATCTCACAGACCACCGTCAGGCCACCAAGGCAGCCTCGACCCAACACGGCAACTAAAACAATATGTCTCCGTATTCCCTACCTTGGGTTATAACCTCACCTCATCGGCATTTACATTCTTCTTACCACCCCAAGTCATCAGGTATCTTCAACTTACATGCCTAAGGTACCTATTGGGTAAGTGTTTTCTCCCATGCGTATTGTCCACACGCACACGCTGACCGTTGCCCGCCTGCTACGGCGTCCAGCTTCTAGGCATGCCTCAGTTTACTTGCTTTGCCCGCCTACCTTTTGAGATACGAATCAAGATATGGGGACTCGTCCTACGCCAGCACACCCACTGCGCTCATGTTTTTACAATCGAGAAACGCGACGTTGCGGGAACACCCGATGCTCTCTGCGGCATTTGCGAAGCCGAATCGGCCTCTACTTCTGACGTTGGCGTCTATAACGCCTGTGTTGAATCGCGAGAGGCTTTTCAGAAACGCTATGCCCAGCTGGGTCGGCAGTCTGAAACCTACCAAAGTTTCGTTGGCGATCTGTATTTCTTCGACTACCGCACACAAGCACTGCCCGATACGTTTATAACCGTTCGTCCGAAATGTGATCTCGTCATCCTACAGGCTAGGCCAGGCAAGCCTTGGCCACTGTATATATCGTCATTAGTAATGAATTACACGGCTAAATTTAGTCAAGTTACAAACATTGGCCTTACGTACGACGCAAGCTGGCTAGCTGGCCTAGAGGATAGCATATACACGTCTCTTTACCATGAGGAAACACCTCGGGGGTGTTTTGTCCGGATTGCTGGGCATATTTTTCTTCGAGACACCGTTCTATGGTTAATCGACCAAACAATAGTACTAGATAACACCCCGACTTCGGAGCTTACTGCCAATCTTAAGATTTTTCACAATGGCCCTAATCGGTTCTGCGAGGTTCTGAGGAACAAAGAGCCTACACCTAATTCAGCGTCTGCCTTTTTAAATACTCTTCAACATCAATTTACGTTGGGTACTTTACTAAATCTACAGGATTTTTACAATCGTCAATTAAAAGTATTAACTCAGAAATAAATATATTTTATTTTTCTACTTATTATAGTCAGCAGCCTTTTTATCTTGTCTCTTATCTCATCTTTTATCTCATCTCTTATCTCATCTTTTATCTCATCTCTCATCTTGTCTCTCATCTTATCTCTCATCTTGTCTCTCATCTTATCTCTCATCTTGTCTCTCATCTTCGCTCATTTAGCTTGTCTTCCAGCTATAAATACCCCTCCCCCTCCCCCTCTCTCTTTTTTACAGTCTCTCCTCTATCAAATCCGCTACCGTCTTTTTTGTTCAACCGACTTGTTCAACCGGCTTGTTTTTTGACACCTTTGCTGTTCAACTGGCTTGTTCTTTGACGTCCTTGCCTTTTGACTGGTCTGTTCTTTAACCGGCTTGTTCTTTGACACCTTTGCTGTCCAACCGGCTTGCTGTTCAACCGGCTTGTTGTTCAACTGGCTGCTGCTCTACGGCTTGTGTTTTGACGCTTTGCTGTTCAACTGGCTTGTCCTTCTTTCAACTGGCTCGACGGTCTAACTGCTGTTTTGTTCCGCACCTTTGGTCTTCGACGCCTTGTCCCTTTGACCCCTATTTTTAGCGCCAAAGTATTTTGTATACAGGGTTACAACGCAAGCTTGAAGATTGTGCGTTTCCGCTGGGATAGGCTGCTGTCTCCCGTGCCAGGAGTTCCCCGGCCCGGAACAATGTATAGCAGGGATATATAGAGTTTAGCAGTATATCACTTTATATCTAGAAAAGTACTTTAACAGTAATAGCAGTGCGTCCTGCGCATATCTCTTCTTAACTACCCCTATAACTAAGTAACTGTCTGCATCCCTTCCTTTCTTTCCTTTCGTTCTCTGTAAGATGCCAGCATGCTACTGTATAATATAAGACATTCTCAAAGAGTCTACCTTATCACGAATTCGCTAGAACTCAAGCTGCCACACCCTCAGGAACTCTGTACCACCACGGATCATGTTCGACTCCAGCTTCTCAATTCGAACTTCAGGGTGTAAATCCTTCGCTTTCATAACGCATTCCGTATCTTTCCCGAAGCTCAACGCCCACCACAAGGCCTTCCATTGGTCCAAGATCTCACGGGTTGCCTCGTCTGCCTGTACGGTTGCTAGCTCCTTTCTCCGCTGATCGTCGCAGCGGCTCCCGTCACAGAACCAGACCCAGACGACCTGTCTGCCTGAAGTGATCATTACTTCGACCACGTGGAACTTGTTGGGCTTGTATTCGCTGAACGCTCGGTAAAAGTCATGGTCTGTGAAATGTCCACTCATGAAGCCGTCGGCGCCGGGGAAGTGGTCTTGGACGAAGAGGCGGGCTCCTGTGGCTCTGCCAAACACTCCCTTGCGGACTTGGTTTTCAGGCATTTTCTGGGTATGTGCCTAGGAAGGAACAGATTCTTGCTGACTGTGTTGACTTTGCTGATTGTGTTGACTGTGCTGATTGTGTTGACTGTGCTGATTGTGTTGACTGTGCTGATTGTGTTGACTGTGTTGATTATGTTGACTTTATTGAGCTGAGCGTTATACAGTAAAGAAAGCGAGATAAGTGCGGTTTATATAGTTAATTTGAGAGATTCTCCATGTCGTTAGGTAAAGTTCTATTTACGGGAGCTTTGCCCTGATCAATACTTAAATTGAACATCTCAAACAGTTCATTCATACAGGACCCTTAAACTCCTTTGTATTATTTAGCCGTTGATTAAAATAGCCTGGGTAATCAGTGTCTGTTCAATCCCATGAACAGCACCCTGATTGATACTTAAATTGAACATCTCAAACAGTTCATTTATACAGGACCCTTAAACTCCTTTGTATTATTTAGCCGTTAATTAAAATAGCCTAGGTAATCAGTGTCTGTTTAATCCTATGAACAGCCTGGGTGATCGGTATTTATTCAATCTTAGGAATAGCCTGGGTGATCGGTGTCTGTTTAATCCTAGGAATAAGGAACAGCTTAGGTGATTACTTATTTATAACTATAAGAATCTCCTCTGTACTATCTAATATAGACCGGTCCGTTATACTATGTATTACTGCTTTTACATATTATCCCATTCGTTTAACGCGTTTAACATAGCGGCCTAGTTAGTTCCTTCTTTATTATCCTATTCATTTACCGTTGGTACGCTCTCAACAATACCGAACTTAATGTCAGCAGTCCTCTTTACTTCAAACCAACTGCTGGCCACGCAGCTGGGAAATAATCTCTGGCACTAAATTCTCTGAGTCCAGGGTAACTGTCGTGCCTCCTGCTTCTTGGCCTTAATGTTGCCACCTTTCATCTAATCATTAACCCAATCGTAATACTCTCTACAATGTCGTTGTATAACCCTAACCTTGCGTGTAATATATCGATATGTGCAGCACCGTAGCCTATTGCGTTTTGGTGCCTGTATATGCGGGATGGGTGGCACTCGATTTGGCAACGGATACTCTGCTAATTGTTGTTGGTTTTTGATTAAACTGGGAATTCTTTGTATTTCCTGGATAATAGCTTTTTGTGTTGCTAGCTGGATTGTGGTGTGATTCTTCGCTAAATGTATTCCGACCTCGTTTGTAATATATACCCATTGACATTCTTAACAAAATATAAATGGATATCGATTATCTGTGACAAGCTGAGCTCCTATATGGTTAGTATAGAAGGGATTTCCTAAGGGACAAACCTTGTGCTAGGTTTATGTTGGCGGATAGGCCAGGCTGGACTGGCAGGCAATCAACAAGGAATCAATGACAAGTGTTCACATAACTGTAGAAGATATTCTGTAGATATAATCAAGCGCTGTTCTGTATTCACAACTGGCTATCTAACTATTCTAAATGAGCGTGGAGAATGAAACTTATATATCCAGCTGTGCTAGACTGGATCGATGAATGACTTATCGATCCGTTCGTGGATCGATGTTTATTTTATCGATCCGGCGTTGGATCGAGAGAATGTTTCTCGATCCTCCTCTGATTGGTTGGAAGGATTAACTTTAATCCGGTGGTGTCTGGTGTGTAGGCTCCTTGGTTGCGACCATAAGTGTTGGGTCGTGACAAGCCAGGTCGTAACACCTATAAAACACCCGAGGCCCAAATTACTATCTACCTACAGCGGGCCCTTACTTCGCAAACTTAACGCCGTAAGCTATTAAGCTTGCCTGTTAAGAGATAAATCTAAATTAAAATACGCCTGAGCTCGAGCCAGCGGATCCTAGTTACAAGGCGGCGTTGCTTATGATTCTATTCCAGAGGCTAACTCTTTATTATATTAGAGTTAACATACGGCCATATTATACTATAAGTAGTAGTAAAACGTATTTACTTACTTATTATTTTAGGTAATACACCCTTATTAAAGGGTAATAAATATCCTTTGTTTAGTCGACTGGTGCTACCCTGCTTATTTACTATCTTACTGCTACTGCCTGTATATAAAATATTTAGGTTGGCGCTCTGTGTATTTATATGCGGGCGGCTGCGGGTGTTAGTAGCTGAGCAAATGTTAATGAGGTGTGTTGAATGGTTCTGGATAACAGCCGAGAGGTATGTGGTAGTGAAATGAATAGTAAAAGCAGTAGTGCTAGCCAGGGCACGCATTGAGCTTAGAAGGTCTTTTATCTGTAGCTTTAATATAAAGACGTAGTCTCGCGGGGTGATAAGTATAGGTTCTTGCAATAGGATAAAAGACATCTGAAGAAAGGCAGTAGACATTGATACCCGGATGTCTGACTTTAGCGAGATAGACCAGATTGACTCTGCGTATATGAATATAAAAACTCGCTGTTTTTTCTTCTTGGCCTTGCTGTATTTGAAATAAATTATGCAGCTAAGTTTGAATAGCGCCGTGTTGGACACGCGGTCCATGTTCATGTTGAACGTCAGGCTGCTGACGTATTGCGGACGACCATTGCCACTCCATTTAACATACTGAGAATCCAAATGGATCTTAACATCGAGATTGGGCTTATATCTAGCCGTTGAACCTTGGCCAGGGCTAGCGCTCCATAGCGTACGGAAGAAAAGTAGGTAATTCAGCGGATTATAGCGTCTACTAGTGTAGTAGTAGTAGTAGTAGCAGTAGTAGTAATCCCCCCTTGACTACTTCTGAATAATCTCTGCTATTATCCCCTTATTGCGAAGTTGCTGCCAGGTAGCAGGGAACCCTTGGTCAAGGATATTCTTCCTGATCTCCGGCAAGCACTTCTGTATCAGCCAAGCAATCCGGAACTCATCAGGCAGCGGGACCGGAATCTCGCCAAGGGTCGTCTCGAAGCGGTAGAAGAAGCTTTGAAACCGTTCATTCTCTCGTTGCTGCATGCGATCTAGCACTGCAGTTGCTTCCAAAGACCGGGTATCCGCATCTTTGATAGAGCTCTCACACCACTCCAGATTATCCGCATCTTTGATACAGCTCTCACACCACTCCAGATACTCGGGGTAAGTCATGTTGCCGTATGATCGATTGAGATCCCCGTTATAATAGCAAGCCCATCTAGGCTTCATATCCCCCTTTAAGCAGTTGCTAGCATACTGAATCTTCTGCTTGTCGTCTTTGAATTGATCAGATTTAAGTTCGAAGTGGCTGTTTAATTCGGTAATGTAGATCTGTAATTCCATCCAAGTCTCGCCCTTGAAGGAGGGGGTAGGCAGCTGGATCTCCCCCCAAACGGATTTTCTTTGTTTCTTCGTTTCATGTGCGAGTTCACTGTTATAGTCCTGCAGGATAGCTGGATCAAGGTCTATGGTATCATTCTCATGTTGAGCTTGAAGGTGTTCAATCATCTTGCGTTTCTTCTGGGCCTCTACAGCCCTAAAGGTGCGTTCTCGCAGCTCAGCCATAGACATGGCTTCCCAATCCTGATTATCCGATTGCATGTTGTCTAAGGTGGAAGAGGAAGATTGAATATCTTGATGTTGTAACTCAGGGGGGCCGTTGTTGTTGAGATTCATGATTTACGGGTCCCTTGCGAGCGATATGGATATGTGTTAGATTGTTGCTGTTAGTTATGCTTGCTTAAGCAGTCTTCTTACCTCTTTAAGGAGAGGTAAATGCTAATGATAATATAAACTTGATTTTCCAAAGTAAGTTTTTCCACAGTTACTTATACCGGGCCGAACGTTAATCCGAACAGGAAAAGTAAAGGCCTTACGGAAAGCTGACCGTAAGCAATAAACGTAAAAAACCCCTCAATATTTTAGTACTAACTTATAACTTAATATAAAAGTTTTACTGTATTATACAACTTCCATTAATTACACGCAGTCCTTTCTTCAGCCAGATAGTTATTATTCCACAACCTAAGGAGATCTACTCATAAGCAACGAAGACTTCGCCGCTGCACCTAGCCCTGCCAGGATAACGACCATGTCTATCGTCTCAGCTACATCGCATTGCCTTCTCAAACTGCGCCGCTGCCTCCAACCCTGTCAGATTGACGACCATGCTGGAAGATGGGTAAATTGCGATACACTGCTCAGTTACGTCTGAAGACTGTCCGCTGCCCCCGGCCCTGCCAGGTTAGCGGGTATGTCGTTCAGGCAACTAATACTTATTCCCCGATCCCCTCGCTGTCCTCACCTTATAGTCTGTTCTAGGTGATCAAGGCTGCCATCTGCTAACTCCCACAGCTTAAGCAGAGAACTAAACTTTGAGCTCCGGACGGAAACTGAATCTTGGATCTTTCGGCCGCGCTGCTTTTGCTGCTTCCGTGGCTGCCGCTTTCGATCACTCTCCTGAATCTGCTGCTGCGTTGTTTTTTTTTTAGTTTGCTTTTTTCCCAGTTTGTTCTTTACCTCCTCTTTCTTTTTGGAAGGGGTTGGGAAGGCTGGGCTGTGCTCCCGCGGCCTGGCAAGACGTATCGGCAGAACGACATCGGTGGTTATTGTCGTATCTCTTGCTGCGCTCGTTGGATTGTCGTCAGGTGTTGAGCCTCGGGGCGCTACCCTTCCTTCCCAATATTGACCTGAACCTCCTAGGCTCTCCTCCTCGCTCTTGTCTTCGGCCTTCGGGAATATCTGGTATTTGGAAGCTGGTGACAGGCCGCGTGGATATCGGAACCGGTTGCTTCCACCATGGCTCGATTTAATTCGCCTTGCTTCTCGATCCCCGGAAGCTTCAGCCTCAGACTCTCCCCCTCTCTTCCGTTTCTTCAATAGCTCCGGAACTATCGGTGTTGATGGCGTTGTGGGTGCTGCTTGGATAGCATGCTGGGAGTGGTTTGGTGTAATGTCGGGGCAGTCCATCTTGGCCTTTTTGCATGCAACGGCGAGGTTGTCTTCGAACTTGCGTTTATACATATTGAAGAATTTGACTGGTATGGTGATAATCAAAAGGCAGGAGATGAGTGAGTGAGAAATAGCGGTGAATTTTGAACAGTCAGATGACAATATGTATGATTTAGCCTGCAATCACTTGATAATGAATGAGGGGTATTGTATTACAGGGGCTTAGGTAAAACCTTTTATCAGCAATATGCAGCGGACCGGTTTATACTCAGTAATGTAACGTAGCTTCTTAAGGGAATAAACTGATATGGTTATGGTTTATTCTTGGTGGCGAAGGTAGCGTGTTATACATAAGGGATTTCCCTAAGCCTAGGGGTCCTTTGGCTAGATGAAAAACTTTGAAGCTATGTGGACTGGAGTCATGTATGTTACGGTATTTGCTTTAATACGTCATGGAGATATTGGCAGGAGTGGAGAGATAGATCCTGTAGAACGTAGCAATCAACTAGATTGGCGACCCTTTACGAAGAAGGTGCATTACGTCGCAGAGCACCTAAAGATCTAGGCGTTCGTTGATCCTGAGAAGGAAGATTCATCGATTCCCTCGCCTAAATCAAAAGGAAGTGTAACATTCTAAGGAAGGAGGACCTTGAACGACCCGCATAGGCGACGGGAAGAGCAGTTGCTCCGACTTAGGGGGCGCGAGCCTAATAAGAGAAATCGCCAAAAAAGATTGTTCAACTTCGGAAGATTCTAGTGGCCCCGGTCCCCATAACCCTCGGCAACACTAATGCGTCAAAGAGCCCCTGGGAGATCGCGAGCCCCAAGGGAAGCTGCAACTGACTGATCCGGGCCGACGGTTTCGACAAGGCATACAACGAATGCGTTCATCTTGAACTTTCCGATTTCACAGGGGATACTGCGGTCGACGCCGTCCTTTCAGCCGTCGAGGTCGGCCGCTGAAGGCGATAGTGGGCAACGGCCACCGCGTTTTCCCCCGTACAGACCGCCGCTGCCGCCCATCGAGATCGACGAGGCGTTCAAAGCCATCAACAGCAGCTACGATGATTTCTTGGCGGAAGAAGGAGGACAGGTAGACCCGACTCGCCCAGAGATGATGGACATCGCTAATGACCCAGCCCCAGGGGGACGCTCGCACCTTCACTTCGAAGACGCGAATTCGAACGCGTATGAATAAGAACAAGGAAGGCCAGGCGTTTTAACGCTCTCCTGACGATCGACGCGCTAGACGAAGCAATACAAGCAGCCTCAGGGCTAAGCCAACACATCGATACCCTTCCAACGCCGCCGCGCCACCACCGCGAAGCGATCGAAAGTAAATATAAGGAGCAGCGGCTATAACACTGACAAAAGAGGTGGGTACACAATTCCAGGTGAAAGAAACGTTCGTCGAGAAGGATCTCAGGGAAGCTCCACAATCGGAGCTTCTGCCTCTGAAGTGGGTGTATACATGCAAAGGCGACGAGAATGGCATCGTGGCGAGGTTCAAGGCGAGGCTTGTGGCTCGAGGAGATGAGCAGCAGGGCCTACAGCAGAAAACATATGCAGCCACGCCGAGGTCGAGCTCATTCCGCTCTTCTGCGCGATCCGCTGTAACGCTGAACTCAAAACGAGGCAATATAACGTTCTCAACACGTTCCCAACCTAAGACTCGAGGAGGATATATTCTACTCGACGCCACCGGAAAAACCTCGCGTGGTGGAACGTATTTGCCATGAATCACCTGAAGTGCAAATTTCTGTAATCGCCATACCATTGACGATTGCCAAGAATCCATTATAATAGCATAGCTATTCATAAACCCTAACCTAAGTTCATGCCGACATATTTAAAAAATAGTCATCGGCTAGTATTACAGTCCATCCTACCTATAAATAATTAAAGTCCTTGCTGTATAAAAGCTTTCTTCTAGTCAGCTGCAAAACGAACCCGCCTAGCTGGCTAAGACATCACTTCTTCCTTGGATATCCGTGGTTTCGTCCGTCTTCACTCCTTCACTTCCTAGACCGACTTCATAGGGCCTTTTCTTTTGATACACCGGTAAAAGTCACAAACCACCCAGATGGGGATATTATCTTAGATGAGAACCGCACACCGGATAAGGGATGGCGGTTCTCATCTAAGATAATATCCCCATCTGGGTGGTTTGTGACTTTTACCGGTGTATCAAAAGAAAAGGCCCTATGAAGTCGGTCTAGGAAGTGAAGGAGTAGCTGTCACTACTTGAGCCCATTGGGCTAACCTTGGCATTCTTGATCTAGTTGAAGATTGCTCGCACATTTAGAATGAATTTAACGTGGCGATGCTCTGCCTGCGTCACCTGTCCCTTGCGTTCGAGGATGACTTCATCCAACCTGTTCTTCAGCATAAGTAACCCCAGACTGGCTTCTTCTGGCTGATTCTTCGTGCACGACCTATTGCCTGTACTTCCACCTGGGGATTCAACACGGGGTTAATAAAGTATATTCGGGATGCCTGGTTTATATTGACACTGAATATTATTACTTTAGACATATCCGCAAGGAAGATCGTACCTGAGAAATAACTTAGGTAAAGTCCTCTTTATGGATATATCTAAAGTAATAATGTTTAATGTTAATGTACATCAGGGATCCCGAATATACTTTATTAACCCCGTGTTGAATCCCCAGGTGGAAGCACAGGCAATAGACCGTACACGACGAATCAGCCAGAAGAAGCCAGTCTGGGGTTACTTATGCTGAAGAACAGGTTGGATGAAGTCATCCTCGAACGCAAGGGACAGGTGACGCAGGCAGAGCATCGCCACGTTAAATTCATTCTAAATGTGCGAGCAATCTTCAACTAGATCAAGAATGCCAAGGTTAGCCCAATGGGGTCAGTGTTCGGGATTTCCTCGACCCACGAATAGTACGTTTCTTCAAGATCTTCTGCCTGAAGCTGCTGATTGAATGGTGCCGAGAGCGGTGACGCCACAACTATAAGAATCCCTCCTTCCTTCCTCATTAGTCGGGCTACTCCTTCTTCACCGAACTTCTTGCGTGAAATCTGCTTTTTGGCCGTATCAAGAGTCTGCGCTCGTTCCAATTCTTCAGCAGACATTGGCTCTGAACTCCTATCGTCATCATCTTCGTTTGCCATTTCGTCGGCCAGCTTTGCCTCAAATTCGTCATCAAACATCTTTCCTGAAGCCGTCACGATAGTCTCGTCTACCGGAATATCGGTAGCAACAGCCCACAGATTGTAAAAGTCGTGTGGGGTATGCCCGGGTTGCCGGCTAGCGCGGTTGTATCACGGTTGCAGCAGTAGATCTGATAGATCTAGTAGTTCTAGCGGTTCTAGTAGATCTAGTGGATCTAATAGATCTAGTAGCTGATAGTTGATTGATTGTTTCGATTCGAAGTCTCTTTGCTTTGGCCGGCCTCGCCGATCTGAAGCCTTTTTGCCTTGACCTCCTCTGGGGTGGGATGTCTTCGTCTTCGTCGGTCACCTCTCCCTTGAGGTTGGTGAGGTTCAATTGGGTACTGAAGTGTAGGAACTTTCCTCGAGGAAGCTCCTTCGTCAGTCCATTCGCGGGCCCCTCGTCTGAGGGAATATGTTCAACTGTTATCCTCCCCTTGTTGAATTCCTGCTTCAACCACATGTTCTGTATGGCGACGTGGCGCAGCTTGGTGCTGATTCGTTCGTCTAGGTTGGTGATCAGTCTGATGGACTGCAGGTTGTCGTTATACAACCCTAAGCCTCGTCGTCAGCTCACAGCTGGAAAGGGACTTCCGCTTTTCAGGGAGATTGATTAGCGATCCCTCAATATCGATTTAAAGTGGCACATAGGAATTCATATGTTCTCTCTTACCTTGTGTTCAAAGTCAAAGATAATGTCAAAGGCCTCCTTCTTCGAGGCCATAGGTTAGGCCCATCACATGTCGGCGTATTAATCGGTGATTGGCAGCGCGTACTTGTGACTGTTGTATACCGTTGGAAAGGAGAAGATGTCAATGAAAATTCGAAAGAAAGGATTACGGGCCTTTCCCTCGGGGACCATCCTATTTATCTTTTCGTGTGCCTCTGCCTAGGCACAGTCCGGGCAGTTAATTAGTGTAGGTCCCGTGATTCTCACCCCTCTCGTTTGCAAATTTAATCGATCCATTACATCCGGGCCTGCGTGGCCAGCCCTGAGGTGCCACGCGAGGGCGGCATCCTGCCTGACGGGCAGGGGCATCTGTGAACCCGGAGGGACGTCGCGCCTTGGCTGCGGGGCCTCAATTGTTGAGAAGGCTTGCATTGGCGTGCTTGGATAGATCGTTGAGGAGGTGATAGGCCGAGAGTCGGCCACTGGTAGCCCGTGCATCTTCTGCAAATTCTTTACGGTCACGTTGGGATCGTCAGTGCTGAATCTAAGTGGGTGGTTGAAGCAATTGACCCAATAGCCTCTCTCTTCTAGCTCGTCACCGCTTATCAAGTTTATGTAGAAGCCCGGAACTAAAAGCCACGTCATAGAAGATGAGATCTGTAGCATTCCTGCCTGCCTTGCGGTTGAGGGAATTCTTCATGGTCATCTCTCCTCTGTGAGTGACTCTGATAGCGGTGTCGCCGACTAGGACCACGTCATCCGGTCCTGCCTTGGCCATATCGGTCAGGAGATGTTGTGAATTGACTATGTGGGTGCCAGCACATCCGTTAAGGAGTGTGGAATCCCGCGGCGGATGCGTCTGCTGCTGTAGCGTTGAGAAGACGAGCCCAATAACCATATTGGCCATCGGCGCCGGCCACGTGGGATTCTATCCCTTGGTGCTAACTCCTCCGTGCCCGTGACTTTTTCTGATCGATTCGACGGGTTTCCTTCATCTAGGGAGGTCGACAGCCTCGCGGCTTTGTTTGATGCGTTGTGGTGACGCTATCTTAGCGATGACTGGCTTCTATAGGACTGCTTCTTAAACGGCAGTAAAGAAGTGTGCAAAAGAAAGAGAAAAGCAACATAAATCAAGTTCCCAGCCACGAGAAGAGGCTGATGACGATGAAGACATTATTAATGTTAAGAATCACATTTGGATCTACGTGATCTACCTTATGTTGTAAGCCGCGACTGCCCCATAGTCCGTTTGCTATAGGAGACTATGTCTTCTGTTGCTTTCTTTCTTCTTCCTGTTTAGTTGTTGCGTGGATCTGTGTGACTACTCTCCTTTGTCAAGCCCACTTTCTGTTTACTGCTGTTTACGGCTAGGTTTTCCTATTCTAATAGATCATCAGCATTGCAAAGCACTGAGAGTTTTGCACCTTTTTCGCTTATCAGCTTGTTAGTTTATCAGCTTGTCAGCTCCTTAGCTTGCTAACTTGTCAACTTGTCGCTTCCTTTTCCGCTTTTCTAAATATCTTCCGTTTATAATAGAAATAGACTGCTATTTCTGCATAATTATTAACGAGCAGTACCCTAAAGCGAGGGTCAACTCGCTTTTGAGGGTGAATAAAGTTGCAGCTACAAGGTCAAAAGGCAAAGAGGTGTAAGACATAGCGATCTATGACTAGTGATATAATGCCCGCGTGTTCAATCACACTGGTCGGTTTAATTAAACTGACTTCAAGTGGGAGATAGAGAGAAGGTACTGGCAGGAGCAGCAGAACTCTCGGTGCAGGGAAGGGGTACAGCGTTCGTTAAAACAAAGCTAAACGGAAGGCGGATTATCATCAAGGATGCCCTATGTATTCCTTCAATTCACATAAGCATCATCTCCACGTTCTAATCCCTTTAGCTAGGATATATCTAAGATAAAATAACTTACCAAATCCTCTGCAAGGAGCCAATAAAGATGATAGCCCAGCTCGAAGTCAAGCACGGGCAATTTGTTATTACCGAGGAAGACTATTCGATCAAGCAGACTTGGGGTTAGCTACGCGTTAACGCGGTAAGCTCCCGAGCACCTATTCCACCGGGAAGATCGCAAGGCGACCCTTGGTCCAGGCGTACAGACTATATATGCCATGAGGCCCTCGAGAATCTTGCGATAGGCACTATAGGTGCCAAGATCAACGGCCCCTACGTTCACGAGTGCGAGATCTGCGCGTCAACAAAGGCAAAACGCGATATCCCCCGCGAGACACAGCCTATGATACCCCGGGCCCCGGCAGAGGCCATCTCAACGGACTTGCAGAAAGCAGATGAAATGGGGTATAACGGACACGAATTTTGGGCTGTCTTTACCTGTATAGGCACCTCAATGAGGTGCTTCTTCTCCTGTGAGACGAAGAAGGATATGAAGCTTCCCTTCCGGCGGCTTCGAGATATCTCGCGGGCCCAATCCCGCATCACGGTCAAAGTCCTTTGGAGTGACAACGGAACGGCGTTAGTCTTCCAACCGGTGAGAGACCAAGCTACTGACCCCCAGCTTCTAGCCACAGAGCCTGATTGTCTGCATGTTAAGACGTCAGCGCCAGCAACGCATTGGGAAACGGGCACGGGGAGGCGACTTCAAGGCTCACCAAGGAGAAAGGCAGGGCTATGGTGCTAGATGTAAGGCTCCCCCAGCAGCTGTGGCCAGAGACATACAGGGATGCCATCTATCTATTGAATCAAACCCCGATTCAAACGGCTGAGGGTCAGAAAGACCCCATACTAAATGTGGTGGTCGTGGATGAGGAAGCACAACCCTTCCTATCGGGATCAACAAAGCGTTAGGAGCTATTGACAGCAATTACGATAATTCTTTAGGGGAAGAAGAAAATCGTATAGATCCGACTCCCCTAGAGGTAATGGACATCGTTACTAACCCTACACTAGGAAAACGCTCGCACTTTGACTTCGAAGACGCGGATTCGAACGCGTATGGAGATATCTCCATCCATGATTTGAAGAGGCCGCGGTCCCTCCCCCTATCTGGCGAGAACCTTAATCTAAGGAGATTAAGTAATTTCATTCGTCTTGATCTACTGATGTAAGCCCCATCTAACATAATCTCAAACCAACAACATAACCGCCATCCCACTGCACAGTTCTCATCCGACGAGACAGTTCTCATCCAACAGATTACGCTTATTTTCACAAGATCACCCTACCCTAACGGATTAATCTTAATCTAACAGACCAACATCAGTTCAACAAAATACCCTTAATCTAACACAGCAACAATAATTATATATTATAATATTCTCTCCTATATAATATCACTTTACTAGCATTTAGATTAACTCTGTAACTCTAAAACAGAGGTTATTTTAAACCGGCAGGCTTTACGTATCAGGTACGTGTTTTCACCCAGACGTACTTTTTATACCAATCCTTACCTATAGCATCCAGCTGTCATGCCTCAGTTTACCTGCTTTGCCCGCCTGCCCTTTGACATACGATTTCAAATATGGGGACTCGCCTTACGCCAGCACACCCACTGCGTCCATTATATAGCAGTTGACACAGTTATTCCTACGCAAATACCTGGCACGCTTTACGGCCTTTACGATACTACATCGGCTTCTGCGTCTGACATTGGCCTCTATCAAGCTTGTACTGAATCACATGTGGCTTTTCTAAAACGCTACTCCAAGCTGGCGCTCCAGTCTGAATCCTACAATTGGACTAATCGGAGTCCATATTTATTCTACTTCTCTACACATGGACCACCTGACGCATTTATCACTATTCATATGAAGCATGATCTAGTCATCCTGCAAGCCAGCTTAGGCAACCCTTGGCCTCTCTCTTTGTGGCCTTTAATGCGCCTTGGGGATGCATTACGCACAGTTATTAATATTGGCTTTGAGTATGACGCAAGTTGGCTAGCTGGCCTAGATGATATTACATATCAATCTCTCTTAACGGAGGAAACACCTCGGGGGTGCTTCGCCCGGATAACTCACGAAGTCATACTGAGACCCTTGGTCATATGGCTAATTGACCAAACCATTAGACCGGATAGTACTCTAGCTTCTGAGCTTACTCCTGAAGGAAGGGTTTTCTATCATGACTCTACTCGATTTCGCCAGGTAAAAAGTGAAAAGGAGGCGGCACGTGGGTCAGCGTTTACTTTTTTAAATACTTTTATAGACCGCTTTCCAGATTCTATGTTAGATAAGAAATTTTTTAAGGATCCTGAGGTTGGTATATTAATGTATAATTAAAATAAATAAATAATTAGAGGTTTATAATATAAATATATTATTATTATTTTTATATATAATGTTATAAGCTAACTCTTATGACTGTAACAATGGGTTGCCCAGGGTGGAACGCTATGGATGATTAACGGGCCGACCGACTAATAAGGAACCACTTAATGAAATTAATCATCGAGTTAGTCGAGTGCAACTCGATGGACTCTATTGTTGAGGACATCAAGGACGCCCAATTAACTGGGTATATAACTTATGTTCTCTTCGCCCGTTTAAAATAGTTAAATAGCCAGTTGTAAATACAGAACAACGCTTAATCATATTTATAGAA
This sequence comes from Trichoderma sp. CBMAI-0179, assembly GCA_029844175.1. NCBI lineage: Eukaryota > Fungi > Ascomycota > Sordariomycetes > Hypocreales > Hypocreaceae > Trichoderma > Trichoderma sp. CBMAI-0179. Next base: position 190,002 of record JAJNCJ010000018.1, on the reverse strand, counting down.
TATCTCCTACAGTCGTGTGAACGCTTATTACATTCCTTGCACAATTGCCTGCCAGTCCAGCTTAGCCTATCTGCCGTAATAAACCTAGTACAGGTCTGTCCCTTGGGAATCACCTCCTTTTACTAACATAAGAGTATGACTTATTATACGTAAGGTAGTAGAAGCTTTATTTTCTAAAGTTAATTTTCTTATAGTTGGTTTTAGCAGGCCGAGGGTTAATGTAAACAGGAGAAATAAAAGCCTTATAAAGTTATATCTCAGTTAAGTTATAATAATATTTTAAAACCCCCCAACCTTCCCTCCTACACCTACAGGTACCCCACCTTTTGGGTACCACTCCTCTGAAAATTTTACCCGTTCGACTGGTTACCGAACAAAACGTCTACGATATTTACCTTCGAACGCCCCTCGGGGATCCAGATGACGATGGCGAGCAGCGTCGTCGTCGCTGGAGACCCAGCTAAGACTCCCCCCGTCGTCCCCGGGCAGACGACCCCTAGAAACGAAGGGACAACCCCGTCGGTCCCAAGCAAAGGACAGACAATCGTCCTGGCACTCACCCCCAAAAAGAAGACCAAGAGACTTCGAACCGGCGAATACGCCGTAGAATCCATGCCGGCCCTCAATCTGGGGGCCGCAAAAGCGCCCAGCGTCCCGAAAAAATCCGGCGGAATTGACTCCTCCATCTTCAGCGGCAACAGGGAAGTGGCCGCCCCCCCGAACCAGAACCCTCTACGCAATCGAATCACAGAGCAACTTGAGGAGATCGACTCCATACAACGCGCAAGAAGAACAGTGATTGTGGACATCGCTGCCTCTATCGAAGAACGCCTAGAAAAATACACACAAGGACATTATTTGGCGGCGGCCAAACAAGCACAGGAAGCCCTCACCGCCGCCCTCCTAACACTAATCAGGCCCCCAGCGAAAGAGCTGGGGACCGCGAAAGACCCCATTACCTTGGGCCCCAACGGTCTTGGAGCCCAACCGCCTGGCAGAAGGTCAGCCAACACATCACACACGACACAAAACAAACCAGGAACCATCAACGGACCCACTGCGGCAGCTCCCGACACCAAGGAGACAATGACCCCGCAGAGGTCACGTGGGCACGAATCGCCTCTAAAGGAGAAACTCACAAGAACAAGGCAAACAATGCCAACACCTCTGAGTCCAATGGAAAGGGGCCGGCCCCCTCCTCCGGACCCAGAGGTAAGAGCAAGGCCGCGAAAGCGGAACAGAAGCCCGACGACCGCATCTTCATCCGAGTCCCTCCAGACCACGTATGGAAGAAGATGTCGGCAATCGGTGCTAGACAAGAACTGGTCAGCAAGGCCAAATTGCAACCGGACGATATTACTGACTTTCGGGAAGTCCGTTCGGGCTTTGCCCTCAGGCCCAAGAATCAAGAAATCAAAAAACGCATCCTAGCCACAGGAGCGGCAGTCACTGATAAAAATTTGAAATTTGAAGAAGCATGCACTTGGGAAACCTACTTGGTGCGACGAGTGGAAAAGTTTTATAGGGACGCCACAGGGCACAACCCCACCGACGCGCTGATCCCTGAAGAAGCGCGCGTGGCAGCCGGCGCGTCGCGGCCCCCGGTAGCGTGCCGGAAGGCACCATTCGGGGAAACCCCGGACACCTGCTGCTACTACATCTCCTTTGATGAGAAAGTGAAGAACGGCTTCCGCCTCTTCAGCACTTCGGCCCCAGCGGAACCCAGGGTGTCAAAACCCAGGGTCATCCAATGCGGCCGGTGCCTGGGCTTTCACGACGAAAGAAACTGCACCAGGACGGAGCGATGCCCGAAATGCGGAAAACCCGCGTCCTCCCACACAGGAGGCGACACTACAAACTGTTCGGCCCCCCCTCAATGTGCCAACTGCAACGGGGCCCATAAGTCGGACTCCCTCGGCTGCCACGCGAGACCCTCAGTCAAAGGAGGGCAGCTAACCCATCAAACAAAGGACCAGCTCAAAAAGATCCGCGAACTCGGACGGGCGGAGTACGAGAAACTCAATCCCCCGCCCAGACCCACGGAAAAACCACAACAAGCCCCCACCCTGACACCCACTCCGGCCCCGAGCGCAGCCCCAGCACTGGCTAAACGGATCCGGGGACCGCTCCCCGGCGGGGCCAGGAACCCAATCTTCCACCCCAACCCCTTCGTCATCGATGTAGATGTAGATGAAGACGGGACAGGAAGTCACAATGAAAGAGAATTGTCCCCGGCTCGCTCAACCATCGAAGCAGCAGGCGACGAAAAAGGAAACGAGGACGGGGACGAGGACATGGACGATGCGGGTCACACTGCGGAAGAAGCACCGGAGAGCCCGCTCTAATGACAGAGCAGCCCCGTCGAAGCCACCGAAGACACAAAGGCCTCAAGATCTTCCAGGCGAACGTAGGACGGTCAGGTCCATACCAGGACGTCGCCCTATCACTCGCATGGGAAGGAGGCTTCGACATAGTACTGATCCAGGAACCATACGCCCAGTGGGACAACAACGCCGGGCGTAGACAAACTAAGAACCACCCTGGTTTCAACTCATACAACCCACTCAACGACTGGAGAGCCGGCCGCCCCTCAGTCCTCACATTCGTTAGAATCTCCCCCAACTTACCTAGCAAGCAACTCTCCCCCCCGGGCCTCGAGGACGGCAGCGTCTGCTGGGTCGAGGTCTGCGGCTACACTGTAGTGAACGTGTACAGGAGAGCAACAGACGACACGGCCACAGACACCCTCACCAAATGGGGCACCCCACCCCCGCGCACAATCATAGCAGGAGACTTCAACGCCGTCCACTGGACTTGGCAACCAGGACAAGATAGTGACACAGCGGGCCGAAACGTGGCAAAGTGGGCAGAGGAACACGACCTCCTCCCTGCCCTACTGGACTCACCCACACGGGGATCAGGCAGATGCATAGACCTCGTCTTCACAAACTGCCCAGCGTCCTCCAGGGTGGACCACTCACTCAACACGGGGTCAGACCATTACACTGTAGTGACGACCCTCCCGGAGCCGGTGAGAACAACCCCAGGGGCAGGCAAGAAGTACGTCCCACTCGACTGCTGGGAGGACTTCAGCCAGCTCATGAGATCCTTCGCGTGGACACTCCCGGATATCAACCTCCGGGGCCCATCAAAAGAAAACCTGGATAGATGCACAAAAGCCCTACAAGACCTCTTCAGCGAGGTCATGGAAGCGGCAGGACGAAAAAGGCACCAAAACGGACACAGCGCCCCTTGGTGGACAGAGAAATGCAAAGAGGCACAAAAGGCCCTGCGCAGGACCAGACCGGGCTCCCCCGGGGAGACCGAAGCCAAGAAAGTCCTTCGCGAAACCGTCCGCAGGGCCAAACGCGAACACTGGGACGAGATCATCGCGGGAGCAACAGCCGCAAGAAGCATCTGGACGGTAGCAAAATGGCGCAAGGCCACGGACCGCTTCCAACCGCCGCCGCTGATAGACGGGAACAGGAGCATCTCCGACCCCACGGAGAGAGCAACCTACCTGAGAGACAAACTACTACAGCGGAAATCCTCCGACGAGGACATCCCAGACCCCTGGGAGGGCGACCACCCCCCCAACTCAAACATCAAGTGGGACACTACAGTCTCGGAGGAAGAAGCAAGGAAGGCCACCACCGGGTCGGGCAATACCGCCCCCGGGGCCGACGGCATATCAGTCGCCCTGCTCCAGCTAGCATGGCCAGCAATCGGCGGCTACGTCACAGACCTCTTCAGAGGGTGCATGGCAATCGGCTACCACCCCGCCCCCTTTCGCAATGCCGAAATAACAATCATCCCCAAGCCAGGCAAACCAGAGAAAGCCTACACCACCGCGAAAGGCTACCGACCCATCTCCCTGCTATCCTGCATAGGAAAGGGACTCGAACGCCTTATGGCCAGAAGGGTCTCCCTCCTAGCTCTGGAACACAAAATTCTCCCGGGGCAATACTTCGGAGCCCTCCCTAGACGGTCAGCTACAGATCTAGTCGCGTGCGTAACACACGACACAGAAGTCGCCCTAGCTCAAGGTCTGGTGGTTTCCCTCCTCACCCTCGACGTCTCAGGTGCCTTCGACATCGTTATGAAAAACAGACTAATCCTCCGCCTGCGCATCCAAGGTTGGCCTATTCTCTTCATACACTGGGTCGAGTCATTCATGAGCGAGCGGAAGGCGCACGTCCGAAACGGACAAGGAACCACCCTACCGGGGATGGCGCTCGAGTGCGGGGCCCCACAAGGCTCCCCCATCTCCCCCATCATATCGATGCTCTACTTCTCCCCAATCCTACAGATAAACGACCCGGACCGTCGCTTCGGATACGCCGACGACGTCGCGATCACGGCTGTTGGGGAAACCACGGCTGAGACAACCAGAAAACTCCAGTGGGAACTCGAGGACACCCTCAAATGGGGAAGGGAAAACGCGATCTCCTTCGACCCCGAGAAGGCCGAACTGATCCACTTCTACTACACCAGGAGCCAGTCACACGATGACTCCATTGACTTCGAAGGAATAACGATCGAGCCGAAGGCGTCCATCCGATGGCTGGGAGTGCACCTAGACTCCAGGCTATCCTTTAAAACCCACGTCGAGACAATGACAAGCAGAGCCCTCAAAGCAGGAAACTTCCTGAAATCTCTGAACAAAGTCCAGAAAGGATCCCCCCCAGACGCAGTGGCCCTAGCAGCAAAAGCCTGCGTGGTCCCAGTAGCGCTTTACGGAGCAGACGTCTGGTGGCCGGGAGAAACGCGGATCAGCTCTTCCGATACGAGCAAGACAGTTTCTACCAGAACGCAAAACCTGACAGACAAAATAGATAAGGCGCTACATACAGCGGCCAGAGCAGTACTCCCAGCCTGGAAGACCACCCACAACGCCATCGTCCATAGAGAATCAGGGGTGCCCACCGCCACCCTCGCGCTGGCGCAGATCAGACTACGCACAGCGACCCGATACGCAAACTTAGACAGAAACCACCCCCTCAGCAAGAGGATAGACAAGAAGCTCCCACGGATCCCCCCCACTAGACTACAGCGCACGGCCAACCTAGTAGGACGAACCGTCCGGCCCTCCCTCTTCGCCAAAAACAATGGAGCCGTTCTCGCGGGCCCAAATCACCGCGGGCTCCCCAAGAAGGAAGCAGCCGAAAAACATATAGAACTGCTAGATGACCTGCCAAGAGAGGTGCTACTATGCTACTCTGACGGGTCGCAAGACAAGGCAGGCAACACAGGCTGGGGAGCCGTAACCTACCACGACTGCCGGTCCACGTCAGCGTGCGGTTACATCCCCAACGCGGAGGTCTACGACGCAGAGGCGGTAGGAGCCTACGAGGCGATGAAGCTCGCGAGGGAACGGATCCATCTCAACCCGAGCATACGGGAAGTCATGCTCTTCCTCGACAACTCAGCCGTCGTGGACGGCATACTAGGAAAGACACCGGACTCGTCCCAGAGTGCCTACATGGGACTCAGAAAAATCGCAAAAGACCTCGCCCCCCGCATCACCACAAAAGTGGCATGGGTCCCGGGACACAAGGACGTCTTTGGAAACGAACAAGCCGACAAACTGGCAAAGGCAGGGTCAGAACTGCCCAGACGACATTGCGGTACATCTACCATCACTCACATAAGGAGATGGGCACGCAAAGAAAGAGGAAGACTCCAGGAGGGATACTGGGACGACACCCAGCCCCCCTACTACAAGAAATGGAGACTCTTCGCCCCAACGATGCCCCCGGAGCTACACCTACCGCGAACCATCCTTCACCGGCTGCTAGCAGAAAGGTCAGGACACGGGGACTTCACAGAATATCACGAGAGGTTCGGACATGATGCCCGTCCCCAATGCAAATGCGGGAAACCCAGGAAACAAGGACACTTCGTCAAGTGCCGAATGGTCCGGCCCTTCTTACCAGAGGTCCCGGAAAAAGACTACAGGATGGGAGTCAGAGTACTGGATTATCTACTCGGCCCCAAAGGATATAAAGAATTTCAGAAACTAGTGGAGGAAACCAGCCCCTACGGCCCCCCCCCCAACCCACCTGAGTGACAACCCCCCCAGATTGAAAAACACCCCCTTTCTTTTGTTCCGATCGACACGTAGCGAACGCAGGGTCTGACACCAAGCGGCTCCTACCGACCTAGTGCCCAGATGAGGACTTTGTAACTAGCATTACATAGTGGTCGTAAATAATAAAACAAACAAACAAACAAACAAACATTGAACATTAGCTATGGGTTATCTAGGAGGTCAGCTTAACACACTTCGAATTGATTAGTTCCTCGACACTGAGTATCTCTCGGGGATTCAGCTCCAATCTAATGTAACGTGTGTACTGTCACATGCTTTTCTTAGAGAGGCCAAGAGCCCAGACGCTATCCGCTACAACAATGGTGTTGACCAGGCTCCCATTCAATGCTGACGCTACCCCACAGGATATTCCGAGTATAGTTGCAGTTAAGGCAAGCATTCAGATAATGCCGCAATGCAAACTCTGCTTAGTTCGTGGATAAGGGATTAATGGTAAGTCATTAGAATTACACCTCTATCTTTATCTTGGAATAATGTGTCCTACCTTATCTTTCAAAGTGAGCCATCTTCTTCACGACGACAATCGCGAGCGAGTCCTTAATCACGGAGAAGCTTGTGACTAGAAGATAATGGGAAATTTATAAACTAAACGTATTGCCAGTATAATTGCGACTGAATAACCGCTAAGTCTGAATGGGCTTTGGACTACAATATGTAGCCTTCTAAAGTCTCTTTCGTCCTCTTCTCAACAGCATGATGGCGATTCTCTTCCCAGATCTCTCCTCCTTCGCCAAACTGATTGCTCAAGTGACCCAAAAAGAAGTCCAAATTTTTCACAGCTTGTGGGAAGGCATTTGCGAACGTACTATAGATGTGCTCCACGGTCGGCTTCGTAGCAGCCTGCGAAATCTGGTCTTTGAAAAGCGCAAGATACTTGCGATTGTGCTCCAGGTCGGCGGCAGTATCAAGTGACCATCCATCTTGGAGATGACCAACAATGATTTTGGTAGGCTTAAGCGACTCAATCAATTCAATGACCTGCAGAAATCTCATTGTAAGTGACCTCCTTAGAAAGCGTTAATACATGGAGTTCTTACCGATTGCCACGCATGGAGAATTTCTGGCGTTTCAATTTCTTCTGCCCTACCCGGTATGTATAAGTACACTATATGGCAAGTGTCAATTAGGCACTCTTACCAGAGATGTGTGCTTCTCCCATACAACGCGTCACCCGTGATTATGGTCCTCTCCGTTGGCAGCCAGAAAAGCGTGTGGTCCACTGCGTCACCTTGTACTGGCCCTAGAAGCATAATTGGGCTTTCTGGATCTTTGTCGAGGATGACAAAGCTGTACGGGTAGGGATCAGGTTTCCTAGGTACCTGTGGAATCTCGTCTCTACCAAAGATGGTCGGCCAATATTTAACCTTCTCATCGTATTCCCTGTCAATTCCGGCCCTAACATAAGGTGCGGCATAAAATTTCGCGGATGGGAATGCCTCCAGGATAGGATTAGCACTGAAGTAATGGTCGGGGTGGTGGTGCGTAACAAAGACAGCCTGCAAAGCATTCGGGGTTTTGTCCTTGATGAATTGAACAACGCGAACAGCATCCGAGACCAAGAATGGCGGGTCAATCAGCATAGCAGATTTGCTGCCAACAATAAGTGTCGTGACACTTGACAGGCCCTTTTCAGATGAGGATATGTGATATGTTTGAAGTGGCATGGTGGATTTTTAAGCGTTCGACCAGGTATTAGTTACCAATTATTCGAGAAGTATGCACTGCTATTTGGACAACAATGCCGGCCCACGAAGTTATATACTCAATAGCGAAGTCTTCTGTTGCCGAATACGCGATGAAGTTGGTGCATTAGGCGATAATAAATGAACAGCGGGGAAGGGTTTCATCCGGAAGGGGTCTGGTGTGACGGAACGAGACCAGTATATCTGGGCATTCGCTTTTCTCCTGGGAAATTGGGTCATATCCGGTGTCTTAGCCGGCTGCGGCGTAAATCACATTTGTTATGCTATATCTGGATGCAACATACGGATAAGGGTCTCCTTCCGTTCAACCCAAACAACCCTCCAATACCCCAGCGTCTTCCGTATAACCGTCATTGGTTTCCGGAAGCTGCACATATTATCGTGTATGTCACCGTCCTAGACGACATGGACGTAATATATATTTAGGTCTAGGCCTAATGGGTTCAGCGTTATAGAACGTCAGCTTTTTCTTATGTCAGTGATCACTTCAACATTTTGACGTATCAATTTGCAATTTATATTTATTTATATTTTCTGTATCGTTACTGAGCCAACCGCCCGCCATAACGCCAATCACCGCCTCGACCTCTTCTTAGATAACCTCAAAATCTAAGCAGGGGGATATGAATGAAAACAAGTTGAAGACTCCGAATGGAGTGTGCGGGAGCAGAAGTGCGGGAGACCCGCTGGTGCTTCCACCCAATACCAGCAGTGAGCACTTTCATGATTTCATTAAGAGAGCGCGAACGATTTGTGGTCTTGACAATGTTTTTGTCTTGGAGCGTGAGGATCAGCTCATTGATGGGACCTATCGATATCCTAACAAAACGCATGACATGCATGCTATCTTGGACCGTACCTACTTTGTTTCTTCTGCAACCGTTTCTCCGCGGAACGTGCCCGAGGTTCAGGATATGATGCGCCTCTGTAACGAGTTTGAAGTTCCTGTTTGGCCGTTCTCCATTGGGAGGAATACAGGATACGGAGGTGCAGCGCCGCGTGTGCCTGGAAGCATAGTTCTGAACCTAGGGAAACACATGAATCGTGTCCTGGAGGTAAATACCGAGGGAGCATATGCGCTGGTGGAGCCTGGCGTGACCTTTTTTGATATGCACAAATATCTGGAGAAGAACAATCTCAGAGAGAAAGTTTGGCTTGATGTAAGTCTTACACCTTCTTCACGCAGATGTTTCAGAGGTTTGAAGCTAAAGCAGTGGTATGGCAGGTACCAGATCTTGGAGGGGGTTCTATCATCGGTAACGCTCTTGAGCGTGGTGTTGGGTACAGCCCATACGGCGGTAAATCTGATAGGCCCAACGAGAGCATTGGAATCTCCAATGTACTGACAATGTCGCTTAGATCATTGGATGATGCACTGTGGAATGGAAATAGTGCTCCCAGATGGTGAATTAATTCGAACTGGCATGGGCGCCCTGCCGGCAAAAGCATCTGGTAGTACAAGCAATTTGAGACCGGATGAGCAACCTGGCAACGAAACTTGGCAGCTGTTTAATTACGGGTTCGGACCTTACAATGACGGCCTGTTCAGCCAAGGCAGCCTTGGGGTCGTAGTCAAAATGGGTATCTGGGTAAGTTTTCCCTTATGGGTTCCTCAGACCGGTCGTTGGTGAAAAGCTGACGGGCACTACTCTGCAGTTGATGCCAAATCCTGGCGGTTACCAAGCATACATGATTACCTTCCCGAGGGACGAAGACTTGCATCAGGTGATTGAGATTATGCGTCCATTACGTCTGGTAGGTGACACCTTCTAACTCCAAAACAAGACTACAGTAGGATTTCATTTAATAACAAATGCCTAGCAAATGGTTCTGCAAAACGTACCGACTTTGCGATCTATCCTTATGGATGCTGCAGTACACAACTGCAAAGCACACTATACAAATTCAGATGAACCTCTATCTGAACAAGAGCTTGACGAGATCGCCAAGGAACTGAAACTTGGACGCTGGAACTTTTACGGGGCCCTATATGTGAGTGCATAAAGCTGACCACCATACTCCAATTTCTAATGTAAGATGTATACCCGTAGGGGCCAGAGCCAGTTCGCAAAGCTTTCTGGAGCATCATCAAGGATAGCTTTTCAAAAGTTTCCGGTGCCAAGTTTTATTTCCCGGAAGACCGCCCCGAGGAGCACAGTATCCTGAGGACGCGTGAACTAACGTTGCAAGGAATCCCAAGTTTCGACGAATTGCGGTGGGTTGACTGGCTTCCCAACGGAGCCCATCTCTTCTTCTCCCCCATCGCAAAAATTACGGGGGATGATGCTGTGTCACAGTACGAAGTGACTAAGAGACGCTGTCGAGAAGCTGGTTTGGATTTCATAGGAGATTTTCTTATCGGAGTGAGAGAAATGCGTAAGTCTCCTGGCCTTTGTTCCTTTAGAAACCCTATGCCTTTCGGCTATTTCGAGTGTCACATGTAAACCTTGTTGCGAGGCCTTTGCATTGTTAGGCAAGGAAGGAAAATAGCTAACCAGCGTGCTTTTCTTCAGATCATATTGTTTGTATTGTCTTCAATCGCGAGGATCCTGACTCCAAGAGAAGAGCTCTTTGGCTCATTCGAACCCTAATCGAGGACTGCGCACAGCACGGGTGGGGCGAGTACAGAACTCACCTTGCTGTTATGGACCAGATTGCGAATACCTATAACTTCAACAACAATGCTCAATTGAAATTTAATGAACAGATCAAGGATGCTCTTGATCCGAAAGGGATTCTCGCTCCTGGGAAGAATGGCATTTGGCCACAGTCCTATGACAAGGCCGCTTGGGTTCTCTCCTCGGACCCCGGTAAATTACCAGTTAGTGGGAGATCTGAACGCTGAAAAATATAAGTCTATATATTCTGGTACCTCCAGCGTATACTTATATATATATAAGATCTAAGAAGCTGAAGGGAAGTATCTAGGCTTAGCTAGTTATAGCTTGAATAAAAAGCTTTTGAAATACAGAATTAGCCCTTTTTAGGAGGTGTTAAGAAACGAGTACCGTGGTCATTATATTATAGCTGCAGTTTTGTAGATAGTTATTCAATATCTCTTTGACTTCTTTAGTACTTTTCTTGTTCTTAAATGTTAGACGATATATTTAGATTGTGCAATAAAAGGTACTGAGTTACTGTAATGTTTTAATTTAATGTTTTAACAATATAATGTAAGTTCCTATGGTTATAAGCTAAGGTTAATTAGTTTATATTCTCAATATTCCAAAGGGGGTTATTTTACATTTCTAATTATTTAATAGAGGATCATTGGACTATTGCAATGATCTGATGATTTGTTCCTGCCTGCACGGCCCGTTGTCGCAACCAGCAGAGTTGGGTCGTGACACTTTTCAGCTTAATTTAGCCAACGGAAGCGGGAAACCAAAACGCATAAGGTGCATCTTCCGGCCCACTTTTGCCAACGGAAGCGGGAAATTGTAGGCCTAGATAGGATTCGCTTTCCGCTGAAGCCAATACTCGCATATATATAGACAACTCAAATAGCTTGTGATTTGGAAGATATACCACTTTGGATTGCTAATCTACTCTTACTATGTGCATTCGACATTTAGTAATCAAACTCTGTTAGTTCCTTGAAGCAATGTCAGCCTTCTTGTTCGACCGTCAGAAGCTCCCGCAGCTCAAAGATAAAGTCGTTGTACTAACAGGTAGATCCACGTACCAACTGCTGCGGAACAGAAATTTTACTAACATCCTTACTGGCGGCGCCAACGGTATAGGTGCGGAAACGGTGAAACTGCTTAGCTCCCATGCAGCAAAAGTGGTCTTTGGCGATATTGCTAAAGAACAAGGGATGGCCCTCGCAAACTCTCTATCTCCTAATGTCTGTTTTGTTGAGACCGATGTGACTTCATATTTATCGGTTCTGCAGCTATTTCAAAAAGCTTTTGAGCTTTATCAACATGTTGACATTGCCGTCTCGAACGCCGGTCTTGGGGAAAAACCGGAGTGGTTCGAGCCGTCCATGAACCTTGTCAGCGTGCAAAAGGAGCCAAATACAGTCACCCTTGATGTTAACTTGAGAGGCTCCTTATTTTTTGCTCGCGTGGCAACTGTATATTTACGCCAAAATGCCGCAAGAGAAGACAATAAGTCGCTGATACTTCTTTCGTCAGTAGCCGGATTTGAAGAGAGTCCAGGCATCTTCGTGTACCAGGCTGCCAAGCATGGTATCATCGGTCTAATGCGAAGTTTGAGGAAATACTCCTCTACTGTTTATGATGAGGCAAACATTCGAGTAAATTGCGTTTGTCCATGGGCAACGAAGACAGCCATGATCCAAGAATTCCAGACTGCGTGGGAAAAAGAAGGCCTCCCACTAAACACCTGCCTTGACGTGGCCGAAGTTGTCGCGGCCATTGCCCTGGAAGGAAATTTGAATGGAGAGAGTGTGTATGTGGAAGGTGGAAACTCGTGGCTCTTTGAGGAGAACCTCCGACGCCTTCAGCCTCAATGGCTCGGTGAATCAGCCTTCCAGAATTTAATGAAAGGACAAGCTTATCTAGCCACAGTATGATACAACTTTACCTTCAGTCTCAAGCTACCTAGCCCTTTTATAATGACTAACACATTTGCAGGGTTCGAAGTGGAATATATCCAAGGAACTCTAGTTTCAAATATCTGTGACAAGCCGGTTTCCGACATGTTAATACTAGGAAGCATTCCCCAAGGGGGAAACTATGTGCTAAGTTCATGTTGGCGGATAGATCAGATTATAGGGCGCATATCATGGTTGTCCTTCCCACACCTCTACTAGAAACTCTATAGCTTTAGTGAACTTAAAATCAGGAAAGAGCCGATTTATCTCGTCTGACGAATCCCATGCCCCTTTGGTACTACTCAGGAGGATACCAACAGATACAGCTTTGTGCATATCTATTGAATCGTCCTTGGAGGCGGCATGATGAGTGGCTTCAATATTCCAAATAGTTTTCAGCTCACCAGCCTCTAGATCTTCAATCTTTACTTTTTCGATCGCGAAAGGGTGTCCTGTAATAGATAAATTTGAAAAGTTCAGTCAGCAATGCTTCACACTGAGAATCTTTTATTTTCTGGGCAACAATTATGCTTCTATTGTTCTTACCTCTCACAGACTCTCCGATGGCCAAAACTTGTGCAAACGTCAATCTGTTGCCTCTGATCCCTCCAATAATCGGCCATCTGCCTCCTTCATAGTCAACTGCACGGGCAACAATAGCTGCAAAGTCCTTAACTGAAGTAAAGTTTATAATGGCGTCCTCATGGCCCTCAACAACGATACCACGCTTGTTCTGGAAGTCAAAGATGGTTTGTAGCGGGTCAACGTACTTGCTGGTTTTGTACGGATAGGCTAGGTAGTCCAAAAACAGACCCGGCTGGAATAAAGAATACTCAAGAACCTGTGAGTTCCGGGAAAGTGGGTTAGCAATGTCGTGTGTGGTTCGCTCACCAAACTCATCAATTTTCAGCTATTATACTTGAAGAAAGGTAACTTACGATCTCCGACTTGTTGATTTCTCTCAAATATTCCCGGATTATTTCTTTTTGCCCTGACCAGGGCATATCCACAGTGTCTTTGCTGTTGATTCAGTCATTAGCCGCTCAAAGGAAACTGCAATGACCATGGTGTTACTTGATGACTAGACTATTTACCTTCCATACTCGCTGGGCGAAAACCGTTTGACACCAGCTTCAATGGCTGCATCGATGAGGTTCCTCTGCACTTTTTGTTCGAAATCTCCCAGGGTCTGGATGAATGACAAGAGAGTGTGAACACCGTTGAGCGCTCTGGTGAGGCTTTGCACATCATTGTAGTCCACAATTTGCCAATCGAGGGTCGATGTGAAGTCCTTCGATGGCACAGTCTGTACATGGACATCAGTTTCCGCTACTTTCTTTTATTTGAGGCACGTAAACAATATCCCATACACCTCTGCTCAAAATGGTAATATCATGGTTTTTGGATTCAAGTAGAGCATCGATGACTTCTCGAGCGACCTCTGCATCGTAACAACATGATGATTAGCAGTTGTATACCGCCACGTCAAGCCAAGATGAACTTTTACTTACGCCCGGAACCACCAGCAATTGCGACTTTGACCATTTTGAACTCTGCGTTGTGTAAAAGCGAAGAAATTAGTTTCGCTAATACAGCGAGAGGATAGAGATAAGAAAAAGCGATGTAAAAGTTGAGCAACATGGAAAAAGGAAGTTATAACGTGGCGAGCCTACCTTGTGGAATATATATGTATTTGAATTGAGGTTACTAGTAACTTTTGACCACGGAGGAGTACCCTGCCGGCCTTTGTACCCAGCGGGGGTCTCGGAGTCTTTAGTTGAATAACTAGTATAGACCTGCATGTTGACTGGTGTTCGACCGCGGTGCATGCGGTAAATGAATCCTACCCTAGCTTGATCGATCCTTTGTCTATGATGATAACCTGCTGTGGAAAAACGCCAGTACTATTACGGAGAACATATTGCGCTGCAATTCGTAGATTATCGTACTAAAGTTTTATCTGAATACTCTGTCTGACGGTGAAATGAGGCACTGTTATCCACGCTCCCCTAATTTCCACATAATTAATCCTCGATTCTAACAGAATCTTGCATGGTTTTCCATCTCCGCGCGGCGCAATGGCGTGATTACGTAACAATCATTGTGCTATGGAAAGTATTGATCTACGGAGGACCATACTGCCGAATCTTACAACGCCGCGGCGGAGACTTTAACGTCTTTCTCAAACCGAGTTCAAAAAAGAGAAACTGACACTTTCAGGAAAACTATATGGAAGACATTGTCAACGTCTTTTTATCTAATTAGTAAGGGGATTATTGTGACGTTCGTGGCTGGAGTCGTTATCGACGGGAAATGTAGGAACAGCAGAATCAACGCTGGGCATCCTCCGCGGCGGAAGACAAACAACATCCGCCCAAAAGGCGAAAGGTCCGCAAGGGCACATTGAGCTGCTGGGAGTGCAAGCGCCGTAAAACAAGGTGCTCCTATGCAGCGCCGTCAAACAAGAAATGTGATGGACGTAGGAGCCGACGGACAAAGTGCATCAGCCAAGAGTTTCCGGACGAGGCGGACGACAGAGTCGATCATGAGGAATCTCCGACAGTACAGTTGACCAGGCACGGCGGCGACAATACTGGATCAAATGCATCACTCCAGTATCAACCCGATCAGGAGGGGATTACTTTGTCAGCGGTACGTTCCTTAAATGCCTTGATTGCGATTTTACTTCGCTAATGGCGAAGGAAAGAAATATCCGGGGAGAGATGATCACACTTCGAAGTCCAACTCAGAGTCACACTTATCTGTTAATGCGACAATTTCGAATATTGGACCAGAAGCACAGTTAACAAAAAGACTTGACGAGATATCCGGCATCCTCTTGGGGAAATGGCCTGACCAGGATGATCTCGACTTGATATTGAGCATTCCAGTCGATATTTCGATATTATTCCATGGAGTTATATACAAGCCGTACAAGCTTCCCTCCTACACCTACAGGTACCCCACCTTTTGGGTACCGGCTCACATAGAACCTCACTCTGTTTGACTAGCTATCAAGCAAAACGACCTCGAATCTATCACTTCAAGCCCCCTCTGGGGTATTTGGGATGATGGCAACAGCTGCCGCCACCCCAATCCCCCAGGACAAGTCGCCTCTCACCGCTGCTCCCGGGCTGGCAGCTACTGATACCTCCCAAAGGAAGGCCACTCCTTCCATCCCAGGGAAAGGCGAGACTGTTACTCTGGCCCTGACTCCCAAGAAGAAACGCCGACACGGAGACTACATTACAGACGGCATGCCAACCCTCAGCCTTGCGGGAAGTGGCCCAAAAACCGCGACGATGAACCCAACGAGAGGCCTTGAGACCTCTCTCTTCAGCGGCGTCAAGGAAGCCACCGCTACTGACCCGACCGAAAAATCACGCACCAGGGCCAGGATCGTGGACCGCCTGGAAGAAATCAATGCAAAAAACAGAGCCAAACAGGACGTTATTATTATGGCAGCTACTGCTATAGACGCCTGTCTTGCGAGATACACAACCAAACACTTCTTGGCCGCCGCGGACCTGGTCCGCAACGCTCTCACGACGGCCTTAGAAAACCTCCTCCCTCCCCTCGACGAAATGTCGGGGGGCCTCGAGAACCCCGAAAAGTTGGGCACCAGACCGAAGAGCGCCCAACCTTCTAAGACAGCATCAGCCAACACAACTCTCAACTTAAAGGACAAATCAAAAGAGACTAATCGCCCCACCGACACGGGAGCGCCCGCGGCCACTGGAAAAGTGGGCCCCGGGAACACCAAAGTCACGTGGGCACAAGTCGCGTCACAGGATTCAACTCACAACAAAAACCCTCACAAGGGTCGCGACGCCCAGAAGAACCCCGTGCCTAGCAGCGAGAGGCCGGCCTCAGCTGCCAAAACACAGAATAAGAACAAAGCCGACAAGAGCAACCAAAAGCCCGATGACCGCATCTTTATCCGGGTCCCCCCAGACCATAGCTGGAAAAAGATGACGGCCATCGGGGCTAAACAAGAACTGATCAGCTTCACGAAATTAAACGTCGCGGACATCACTTACTTTCAAGAAGTCCAATCAGGCTTCGCCCTCCGGGCGAAAGATCAAGAAACGAAAAACAAAATCATCGCACTCAAATTAGCAGCGGCAACCAATAATTTGAAAATCGAAGAAGCTTGTACATGGAAGAGTTTCCTCGTACGCGGCGTGTCCAAAACATATACTGACATGAGCGGGACCCACACTACTGACACGCTAATCCCAGAGGAGGCACGAGTCAGGGCAGGGGCCAAGGCTCAACCGATAGCTTGCAACAAGGCTCCCTTCGGGGAGACCCTAGACACGTGCTGCTACTTCATTTCCTTCCAAGAGGAAGTCAAGAGCGGCTTCAGGCTCTTCAACTCCTCCGCCCCAGCAGAGCTCCGAGTCCAAAAACCCAGAATCCTCCAGTGCACCCGCTGCCTTGGCTTCCACAACCCCAGAAACTGCACCAGGACAGAGAGGTGCCTCAAATGCGGCAAGCCATCGGACAAGCACGAGGAAACCACTGCGAATTGTCCCTCCCCCCCACAATGCGCCAACTGCAACGGGCCGCACAGGGCTGACTCACCCAAGTGCCCGGCCAGACCAACTATCAAGGACGGAGAAAAGGTCCATACCACAAAGTCACAGCTCAAGGCCATCCGTGAACTGGGCCAACAAGAATATACGAAACTCAACCCGCCTAAACCCGCCCCCACCCCGACGACGGGGAAGGCTGGTGCCACTCCCACGGACCCGCCAACGGCCAGACCCGGCCCCAGAGTCCGCTTCCCCCCCCCCCCGGGGACAACATCCACCCTACCTCAGACCAAAACGCCCCCCGCCAAAGTCACGATTGAAGTTGAAACGGATGACGACTCCGACATGGAGTCCCCCGCCCTTTCTGCAGTTCATGTGGCCGGCTCGGACAAAGGCGACGAAGCTGACGTTGAAGACATGGAAGCGGACGCGGACCTATGAGTAATAGGCCCCGTCGCAGCCGCCGGAGAAACACTGGCCTCAAAATCTTCCAAGCAAATGTGGGAAGGAGCGGCCCCTGGCAGGACGTCGCCCTCTCACTTGCCTGGAAAGGTGGCTACGACATAGTGCTCATCCAGGAACCCTACGTGGAGTGGGACAAAGTCACGAACAGAAGGCAGACAAAGAACCACCCTGGATATCAAGCATACAATCCTCTAAACGACTGGAGGGACGCCAGACCCTCAGTCCTCACATTCGTTAGAATCTCCCCTAACCTCCCCAGCAAACAACTCTCTCCCCCAGGTCTGGAGGACGGCTGCGTGTGCTGGATAGAGGTATGCGGATACACCATCGTCAACGTCTACCGAAGGGCTTCGGCAGACTCAGCCACAGAGACCCTCACTAAATGGGGCCCTCCCCCCCCCCCGCTCAATCATCGCAGGCGACTTTAACGCCTCACACCAATTATGGGACCCCGGCAGGAACGCGGACCCCGCGGGCAACAAGATCGCGGAATGGGCGGAGAAGCACGACCTCCTCCCAGCTCTAATGGACACACCCACTCGACACTCGGGAAAGTGCATCGACCTGGTCTTCACAAACTGCCCCACGTCAACCAGAGTCGATCACTCCCTTAACACAGGATCGGACCACTACACAGTAATTACGAACCTCCCCGAGCCCCTGAGGACAACCCCAGGGGCAGGGAAAAAATACGTCCCGATGGAATGCTGGGAAGACCTTGGCCAACTCATGCACTCCTTCGCCTGGACCCTCCCCACGGTCGATCTGACCACACCGTCAGAAGCCAACCTGGACGAGTGCGCCAAGGCTCTGCAGGACCTCTTCAAGCAAGTCATAGAGGCTGCCGGTAAAACCAGGCACCAGAACGGCCACAGCGCGCCGTGGTGGTCGGAGAAGTGCAAAGCAGCCCACAAGGCCTACAAAGAAGCAGTAGACGGCTCCCCCGCTCACGAGGGAGCCCGCAAGACCCTCAGAGACACCATACGCCGCAGCAAACGAGCTCACTGGGACGAGATCATAGCGGAAGCCAGCGCCACCAGAAACATTTGGTCAGTAGCCAAGTGGCGCAAGGCGACGGACCGCTTTCAACCGCCCCCCCTGATAGATGGGGACAAAAGCATCTCAGACCCCACGGAGAGAGCGACTTTCCTCAGAGACAAACTCCTCAAGCGCAAGACAACAGAGGAGGACATCCCAAACCCATGGGAAGAGGACCTTCCTGTCAACAAGAACATCCACTGGGACCAAACAGTGTCGGAACCGGAAGCCAAGAAAGCTACAACGGGATCAGGGAACACCGCGCCCGGCGCGGACGGCATATCAGTCGCCCTCCTACAGCTCGCCTGGCCTGCCATCGGCAAATACGTAACCAACCTCTTCCGCGGATGTCTGATGGTAGGATACCACCCACTCCCTTTCCGGAGCGCGGAGATCACCATCATCCCCAAACCCGGGAAGCCGGAGAAGGCGTACACTACGCACAAAGGATACAGACCCATCTCCCTGCTCTCCTGCATAGGCAAAGGCCTCGAGAGACTCCTAGCTAGAAGAGTCTCCCTCCTGGCGATGGAACACAAGATACTGCCAGAACAATACTTCGGGGCCCTCCCAAAGAGGTCCGCGACAGATCTGGTCGCCTGCCTGCTGCACGACGCCGAGGTCGCCCTGGCACAGGGTCTCGTCGTCTCCCTCCTCACACTTGACATCTCCGGCGCTTTCGACATAGTCATGCGCAACCGCCTGGTATACAGACTCAGGGAACAAGGGTGGCCCCCTCTCTTCGTAAGATGGGTCGATTCCTTCATGAGCGACCGCAAGGCCCTCATCCGAAACGGCTACGGAACTACCCTCCCGGAGACGGAGCTGGAGTGCGGAGCCCCACAGGGGTCCCCCATCTCCCCCATCGTCTCCATGCTCTACTTCTCCCCTAGCCTAAAGCTCAACGATCCCAATACCCGCTTCGGGTACGCGGACGACATCGGCATCATGGCAGTAGGGGCCGACACCAGGGAGACCGCCCAGAAGCTCCAGTGGGAACTGGAGGACACCCTAAACTGGGGCGACAGGAACGCGGTTTCCTTCGACCCGGACAAGGCCGAACTCATACATTTCTACAGGACCAGAACCCAGGCACACGACGAGGGAGTGGACTTCAGAGGAAAGACCATAGCCCCACAGGACTCGGTCCGCTGGTTAGGGATATACCTGGACTCACGACTTTCCTTCAAAAAGCACCTCGGGATCATGAGGGGAAAAGCCCTCAAAGCGGCCAATTTTCTAAGATCTCTGAACAAGACACAAAAAGGTTCCCCGCCAGACGCGGTAGCCATGGCGGCCAAGGCCTGCGTCGCCCCCGTAGCCCTGTACGGGACGGAGGCTTTTTGGCCCGGCGAGAGCAGACAGAGTGCGACGAACCCAAACAGACAAGTGGGAACAGGTTCGACGGGACTAACCGCGATCCTGGAACCTCCTTTCAAAGCAGCGGCCAGAGCAGTCGTCCCCGTGTGGAAGACGACCAACCTCCCCATCATACACAGAGAATCTGGAGTCCCCCCAGCGTCGGTGTGGGTGGCACAAACCAGACTCCGCACAGCGGCTCGTTTCGCAGGCCTAGACAGGAACCACCCGGTCAGCAGACGGATCGACAAGAGACTCCCTCCCAGGATCCCCCCCACCAGACTGCAACGCACCGCAGCCCTGGTAGGGAAAACAGTCCGACCCTCCCTCTTCGCCAAGAACAACGGAGCTGTCAAAGCAGGCCCGGACTTCAGAGGCCTCCCGAAGTCAGAGGCAGCGGAAAAACATCTCGAGCTCCTCGACGGCCTCCCCAGGTCCACCCTCCTTGCCTACTCGGACGGGTCACAGGACAAGCAAGGAAATACGGGCTGGGGAGCTGTTACATACCACGACTTTAAGAGAACCACAGCGTGCGGTCCCCTCGCCAATGCGGAGGTCTACGACGCCGAAGCGGTGGGTGCCTTCGAAGCTATGAAACTAGCTAGGGCACGCGCCCTCGCAAACCCGGACATCCGGGAGATTCTACTCTTCCTGGACAACTCGGCGGTGGTAGACGGAATACTAGGGCCAACCCCCGCCTCGTCCCAAGGAGCCTACATGGGGCTACGCCAAATCGCCCAAAGATTACTCCCACGGGTAGCCACAAAGGTAGCCTGGGTCCCAGGACACAAGGACGTACTAGGAAACGAAGAAGCCGACCGACTGGCGAAGGAGGGTTCAGAACTCCCTTGCCACTCGAGAAACTGCTCCACCATCACCTTCATTAAAAGGTGGGTGAAAAAGAAACGCAGGGAAATACAGGACGACAACTGGAACGCCAACTACCCAGAGTCCTACAAGACGGGCAAGTGGGGCCTCTATGAAGCTCCCTCCATGCCCCCCTGAACTACACCTCCCCCGCCCGATCCTACACAGGCTTCTAGCCGAAAGGTCTGGGCACGGAGATTTCATAGAATATCACGAGAGATTCGGACACGATGCCAGGCCCGCCTGCAAATGCGGCGAGCCGAGAACACAAGGGCACTTCGTGAAGTGCCGCATGGTAGCCCCTTTCCTCCCCGAGGTACCGGAGAGGGAGGCGCGCTTCGGAACCACCCCCATCCAATACCTCCTCGGTGACGGGGGGTACAAGGACTTCCAGAAACTAGTGGAGGATACAAGCCCATACGGCCCCCCCCCTACAGAAACAGACACGTAACACAGATCGATACTTCCCCGCTTTTCCTTTGTTATATTGAAACGTAGCGAACGCTCGATCTGAACTCGGCGGCTCCTACCGTCCTAGTGCCCAGATGAGGACTTATGTAACTAGCTTACTTAGTGGACGTTAATAATAAAACAAACAAACAAACAAATATACAAGCCGTACTCTACATTCTATTCTCAACACATGGAATCTCCAAAAGAGATGCTTCAATTGCCTCCGCAGGGTTCCAGGGCTCATCCTGTGCTCATAGCTAGAAGACTCTTGCTACTGGCAACATACCTTCAAGGCATTCCGCCCTCTTCAGCCAGCAAGCTTGATGGTTTGAGCTCAGATTACCGTGCCATCATGCGTTGCCTCGTCGATGCTGTCTCTAAGCTGGTGACTAGCAATGATGAACTTACCAACTCACTCGAGGGCATAGAATGCATCATGACCGAGTCTATGTACCTCAATAATTCTGGGAACCTCCGGCGCGCATGGATGACGAATCGCAGAGCTATGCTCACGGCTCAATTACTAGGGCTACACACGGGAACAGGCGGGCCGGTAAACATAACACTAGAGCCAAAAAGCCGGGACCGGATTGATCCTGATTATATGTGGTTCCGCATCGTCCTCTCGGATCGCGCTCTGTCGTTAATATTGGGGCTTCCCCAAGGCTCCTCGCTCGACGACAGCTTTGCTTCTCCGAATGCTTTAGAGTCATGCATGGCTCTGGAGCGCATAGAGCGTATCCAGGCAGTTGCTGCCGGGCTTATACTGCGTCGTAACGGCGCTGAGACGAGCGAACTGTTAGAAACTTACAAGATTGACAAGATGCTCCAGGACGCCGCAGCCCTGATGTCGCCACAGTGGTCTGTAACGATACATAACACTGCTTTCGTTCCTGACAATGAAGTGAAGATATTAGAAGATGCGATCCGCCTCATGCACCAGTTTACGCATCACAACCTCTTACTACAGTTACATCTACCATTCATGTTGCAACCTTCTTCGGCAGACGGTCCAAATCATGATTACAGCAAGATGACTGCTAGCGCCGCAAGCCGCACCATCATCTCTGATTTCGTGGCCTTCCACAATTCCAATCCTCTTCCGTATTATTGCCGGATGATTGATTTTGTAGTTTTCATTGCCAGCGTGACGCTGTGCATCGCGCATATTGATGCTCGGCATCAGCATCAAACTAGCAGTGACAACAACTGCGTCGGAAGAGGCAGCTTCACTGCTCTGGATTCACTGCGTCATCAGCGACTAAGGGATCGAGGACTGCTTGACTATATTTTAGAGATCATGGAGATGAAGGCGCGAGTCAATCACGATATCGTAGCTCAGAAGATCTCTGCGATCATCCGACCTCTCCTCGCGGCTGAGAGCGATTCCGATAACGGGCGATACTACCTAACCACTGCATCTCGGTCGGTTCATCAAAGAACTTATAGCCAGAAATCACAACCTCAGAGCTTGGGCGAAACTGGCGAGACTCCTAATAAGTTGCTAATCTATATTCCACATTTCGGCACCATCAATATCGAAGCACATCCAGAGATTACCAATGGAGGAAATGTATCAATCTTAGGTAACAACGCCTCATCTTCGAGTGCTGGGCACGAAATTTTGCAGGACGCGGCGATAGAAGTGGATGATATAGGACCCAGCGATCTCGACTGGCAAGCAATCCTCTCAACATATTCCAACGCATTTTTAGGGAGCGACGATTGGTATATTGCTGGGATATAAGCTATGTTGTGATTTTGCAATACCAAACCACCATAAGTCCAATACTCTTGCAGGATTACTCCTACTTGACTCTTTGTAGATTATAACCCTAAGCGGAAGTTTGTCGTCAAGCGCGCTGATGGAACTCTTGGATTCAATGGAACTGTCGATGTTTGCAGTTTGAATTCTCCTGCGTCATACGATGTAAGACTTTCTCCTTCTTCTTTATACCACAGTCACCTCTTACTAATGGAAAGGTCAGTATTACCTTAGTCGCCCCATCCAACAAGACAGTGTTTTTGGAATATCCGCATTTGTCCTTGCAAGCCTCGAAAGAGAACGCTATACGGGCGTAGCATTAGATTAGCTGTCGATTATATAAATATACCAGCAAAACTAGCCGTCGACAATTAGTTTGAGAAGCTGTCATACTGTCATCGACCTGAACAGTTAATAATGAGGATGGAAAATTTATACATGGAGATGATTTATACATAGACATGCACGGTTACTAGGGGCATTTAAGACACAGAGGCCGTCTCCATTAGAGTGTTTGCTACCTGCTAAATATCCGATGTCAGAAAGACTCTCTGTCATTGATTGAGAGTCTTTGATTTTGACACTATTCTACATTCCTTGAAGCCAACGGCCAACCGCTATTTGTTCCTATCACTGTTCCAGTCACATTTGCATCTTTCATGGTGTATAAGTAGGCTTCCTGCGCTGCGAGTTAGCCTCTTTCTGAAAACGTTTGCAAAAGATATACTGTGGCCTTACTGCTACATCCTCAGCATAAGCGAAGATTCCAGTCAAGGTGTCCTTGGCGATGTCCTTGCCTATCTCCTCTAGTTCCGCTTCTGTCTTGTCACCCCACATTTCGGTCCTGGTAGCGAATGGATCGACTACATTGACACGGGTCGGCTTCAAGTCAATAGCCAGAGCTTTAACGAGACCATGCATGGCAGAAGCATACGCAGTTTTAACAGCCCATCCAGGACGGGGCTTTTGCGTTAATGCCGCTCCGGTGAAGGTGATTGATGATCGAGGACCAGGGTTCAGGTATTGCGAGCCAACCTTGGTTACAATGAGAGGGGCAAAGAAACGGACTCTGCCAGCGTCGATGATTGCATCAAGACTCCAGTCCTGAATGCTGGGCAGATAAAGGCTGTCTCCCGCTGTGAAGATAATATGGTCTACTTTTCCATGTTTCTTGAACAGCTCATGAAGAGAATTCTCAAGGTCCGGAGAGAGCAGATTGCAGGCGCTGCCAGCTACTGCGCTTTTGGCATTTGGATAACGAGACTTCAGACGTTCTACTGCCTTGTCTACGCGGCTCTGCTGCGACGACGATATAATTGCATGGCCGCCAAATTCGATAACGCCTTCGGCCACAGCTAGCCCTAAGCCTGACGACCCTCCCAAAATGAGTACGCGATGTCCGCGAAGTTTAGAAACATACTTCCCTTGAGCTAGCATCTCGAATGAAGTGATGATGTAAAAGTGATAAAGAAAATAGGTCCAGAGTTTTGGCTATTATGTGCTCGAGTTATCGAATAATGGCAACGATCCAGCGCTATAAGGCAAGCAAGTATAAATACGGCTGAGATTTATCTGATGAACTTGGTGAACAGCGGAGCGGTATCAAGGCGGAGAGTCAGATAATACCTTTTGAATGTGAATAAAATCTGGGTATTCAGATTGTATCTTCTTTATGTGGTCGTCACCGCCACACATGTCCAAAAATTGGGTCGTGTAGACGGAATAGATAAGGATAAAGTCAATTTGCAGCCGTTTACGGTTACTACCTAGTACCCATGACCTTTGCCGTATTTCCTTTCCCGTTCAATCAAGCCACCTTCCTACATTTTTTCTTAGGGAGCGGACGGTTTGGGTGTTCATGGACAAGAAAGCCAGATCCAAAGAACAGCTTCTTCACGGAGATCTCTCAGATGGGACCAAAATGGCTGATCAATTGAGGGAAATGCTCAAGAAAGGTTCAAACAAAGCCCTGGATGATGCTGAGGCTGCCGATAGTTCGGCTGCCAAAGAGATCTCAGTCACACACGACGAACATGCTACATGAAGGGGCACTGCCCAGTCTCTAAACAAGATTTTGGATAGCTACTTTCGGCACAAGCCTTTAAATGATCACGGTCCTGATTTTGTTGCTTCACTATGGTGCGGTGGCTTCCTCAAACTCGGCGTTCATAGGAAGTAACAACTATTAAACTTGGACGCATGCCGCAGAGCCAGCCCTAAGACTCTCTGATATTAGACAATAGCACATAACAATTTTTGAGCACAAAGCTAATGAATATTAAAGTAAGGCTATTAAAAGGTTCTACGATATCCGAGTGGAAGACATATCGAGATATGGGTGAAGACCTTCTCCGTTTTCCCCAAAATGAGGCAAAGGCTTCCTACAATGCTAAAAACAGTCTTACGCCAGCTTAATACATCTCGTGACAAAACGTGGCATATACGCGAGGAATTCCACCAGCCAGTTTCGTGAGAGTGATTAAGCCTTTATTATTAATGCCCTCCAGGATTATGTCGATTTGTATTTCGACGGAATAGATCTACTCCGTTAGTGGAGATAATTATGGGTCGTCAGCAACATCCGGGTGAGATCATTCCCGTCTTTGAGAAGCTAGCATTCTATTATACAAATTTATCTAACGGGCTTACTATGTAGATTACAAATGAAAGGGCCTGCTGCTAAGCGCTTTGGGTACGCACATCAGTTGTTGCTCTTATTCATAGATACTAACAGTACATAATAAACCTCGGTTCATTCCATAATGCCTATTAGCGGCTAGATATTCTGCAGAAGCTCTTCTTGTGCGTACGCTTTCCGAGCCTCTAATAGCATTGTATGCCTTGGCGCTCTGCGACCTGTCAGTAATTCGAATTGTACACTGCCTTGCTCTGTCAGCATTTCAAGGCCATTTACTAGAACCCAAGCTTGACCAGTCCTAGCTCGCAAATTTTGCACCTCTCGTAGCAAGGGAGTCAACAACGGTTTGTAGCACATTTCTAGGATGACACCGCCTGTCTTGCTTTGCAGCCATTGAGTAGGTACTGCGGCCGTTGTGGCGATTGGCTCTATCCTTTCTCCAGGAACCGGACACGAAACAATGATGGTTGGCTGCTCCATGTCGGCTGGCCATGACTCTTGGGTATGCAAAAGAGTCCGCACATGTTTTACTCCCCGCTGCTGCGAACCGAACATTGTATTGAAATGATCCGGAATGATGCTCTGATCTCGTGCAACAGGATTGAAGACGCAGACGGCATGGACCCCCAGCCGTAACATGGAATATATCGCTGCACGCGCCATACCACCGCTACCGATGACAAGCCCAGATGTCTTTTCCGGATTGATTGCATTTCTGGGTGACAGATTGCGATTGATACACACAGTCATGCCGATCCAATCCGTATTGTCCCCGTACCAACTTCGTATTGCGCCGCTCCCGGGTAGGTTGGCATGAATATTCCCAAGACATGGAGCAGGGTTTGTCTCTGTAGATAGCGGCATCAATGTATTTATGGCTCCTATTGCCATCGCTTGCTGACTTTTTTTTTCCACGAAAGTCGCGGTGATGGTTTTCAGTCCATAAGTGATGGTTGCCCCACCCGTCTTCTTATCCATGGCAAGATCTTCAAAGGGTGGAGAGCCAAGGCTTTCTTGCTGAATGTAGTCAAAGCTGAGGCCAGTGGCATCTAAAGCTGCCTTGACCATAGCTGGAGCAACACTGAGAGGGGCTTTCCCAATGGAATAGATCCGCTGAGTCTCAAGTAGGCCTTTTTGAAATCGTAATTGCATGATCTGTCGTGTTGTCATAAGAGAATCAAGCCCGTCTGCTTTTGGGTGAAAGTGAGGATGATGCACAGGTGTCAAAATGGTATTAGATAACAGCATCGACTGGGAACCTAGAAGACCTTGCCCATATGATATCAAAGCTGGGCCTCCGCGGAGTTTGACACTGCTTCTGAGCGCCATAACACAGTCATGTAACGCTTTTTCGTCCTGGGTACTGGTACCTTTGACAAAGATAAGTCTAGTCATAGAAAACCCATGATCGGAGGCTTTGTCGTACATGCGCCTGGCTTTTTCAATAGCGTCAGCATCCAATGGAATAGCGCAGTGTCCTATGAGCTGAGTCGATCGCCGTTCTGAAAGGATTTGTTTCAACCTAAGATTGATGCTTTCCAATGGGACGACGACATAGTCCACAGCTAACCGGAACGCACTCCAAAGGAGACGAGCCTGGAAATCTTCATCATCTTGACGGTCCACCGCAGCGACTCTATGACGAGAAAGGTCGTAAATTATAGGCACAGAAAGGTACCTCCGGAGCGTCGCTACTTTTTCGCCAATGATTTGGTTGGCGTCGCTTGAGGGGACATCGTCTATTAGCTCGATAGCATCTTCAATGAAATCGAAGTTGTCCAGCTGTGGAGGTAATTGTATGAGTGTTGAGAGCTCAACACGCACCACATGAGTGAAGCGTCTCTCTGCGAGAGGGATGGCAGATAGTGGACGGTTTATGCATGGACTCAGTCTTTCCACGCTTTTGCTACGGACCAAGTCAAGGAAAGAGCAAAAGTGAGTTTTTGCATCTTTCAGACGGAATGGAGAGCATGAGATGTCGCCTTTCCTGTCGTTTGTAGCGGAATCCTCGGTCCAGTCTTGTATGTTGTAGAACTCATAGTTTGAACAATCTCGATGGGTTTCTTCAGCTCGTGTAAAAAGCGCTATTTGCTGTTGATCGAGTCCGAGTAGAGTTTGGACTTGTTTTGGCGAACGCGTTACTTGAATGACGGGGTTTGTAAGGCACAGTCTTTGGAGCAACAAGTGAATATCGGACGTCAAGCTGCTCCATCCACATTCAATTACATGTCGCTCTCGACAGGTCAAAAGCACTCTGCGGACGGCTTCCACGCTGTTCTCATGGAAGGCTTTAATCCCGTATTTCTCGACAAAGGTCGCGGGAGCCATCTTCGTAAACTCTTTGAAGCAACGGTCCTCAGTCATAAAATTCCAGTTCAACTCAGTAGCTGCAATCAGGCCCAGCGTTCGCTTGCCCGCACCACGCACCCCAACCAGAATAATGGACGCTTCAGGGTCCATTTTTGCAATTAGCTGTAGCAGAGGACGGAATTGAAGACTTTTTCCCGATTCATACAACGTATTTGGTGTCTAACAGAGACAGAAAGGATAAGAGAAGCATTTTTTCAGGCAATGCCAAAATTGAAAGTCCAGGATAGGTCACATAAGCACAAAGTAAGAAAGCTTCTTTGTGGCGAGCCGCGACGGCAATGACCTATGCCGACGACTCTGGGGGTTAACAAGCTAACGAGACACTAACGGAAACTTTGGAGCCAAACACGAATGTGATGCGAAAGCAGCACCCCACACACCGTGGAGTCTGCATCTGGGGCCCTGCTTCTTTAATAATTATCAACTGTACTTCCACATTTCAAGAGCTTCCAGCTCTCTAAAAGAAAGGTTGATCCCAGAACATGATCCATTCTTTCCCCATTTCCGCAGGATTCAAGACCTGATGAGAGATGGGGACGCGGGTATCAAAGGCATGTCAGCGGTGTCAACGACGCAAGCTGAAATGCGATGGCAGTGATGAGTGCCTCGCGTGCAAGGCAGCAGGACAACGATGCTTATACGCAAGTGTCAACAGAAAGCGTGGCCTTGTCGAAGGCTACGTGAAAGGCCTGGAGAGACTTTTAGGCTTTGCAATCCAGCGCGATGCCTCATTAACTAGCGACATCCAAAGGTTCTTCCATCGTTTCCCAGGCCAAGAATCGCAAACTGTGGTGCCCGAAAGCCAAACCATGCTTGATTCCTGGAAACAAAGTGTGCTTGCCAAAGACGTTGAGAGGCTTCTGCCAGCGTTAGAGCAAGGTGAAAGACAGAAATGGAAGTCTCTCTTCACTGACCATGACATGGAAATGGGGGGTTGTGCAGAGGGTGACCATAGCGCTGTGGCTTCGATCATCACACCGAGGCGAATTCCAGAATGCAACATAGAGCTTCCTAATATTGAGAGTCAATCAGGTAATATGAGCGTAAAAGAAAACGTCCACACCAACGAGAGACTTTCCAGCAAGACCAAGCAGTACAGACTTCCCACTTCTACGATCCACAATTTGGCTCTGGCCAGACTGCCTTTGGATGCTAAAAAATGGTGGATTCTTATCTTACATATACGAACTGTTGGTTCCCAATACTGGAACCCCATGAGCTATTAAGAACTTTCTATCAATATCACCGACATACGGAGGGTTCTCGGGATGGTCAGACCGCTGTCCTCTGGGCCACTCTTGCTTTTGAATCATGCTTGACAGCGTCAACTGAGACTGTGCCACATATCGATCTTTCCCAGCAACCGCTTTATCAAAAGGCACGAGCTTTGATACCAACTGAGGAAGCCTCTCATGACTTCGGACACGTACAGGCGTTGCTTATTTTGGCAATGATGAATATGGGCTACAACAGGCTGAAGTCATGCTGGCTTCTCGTTGGCCATGCATCTCGACTGATGAGCTACCTAGAGCGGCGCACGACACCGAGCGGCCTGAAGGCAGGATGCATTGATGCATTCTCAACAAGGAGAGCCCACCTTCTGGTCGGCCTCTCAATCCTTGAAACATTACTTACTTTGCGTACCGAAGCTTTGCAGACTTTTGAAAGAAGGCATTGCCATGCATCTCTCCCCGAGGACGGGTTGGAAGAGTGGGAGAATCCAAAGGTGTTTGGTCAGGCAGACGAGGTTGCTCAGCAGTATAATGAGATTCCAGGCAGAATTGCAAGCACATTTAACACTCTGTCACACGCAATCAGCTGTCTGGAAGCAATATCCACTACCAAACCCGACCGGATCCATTCCGAGTCCTCCAATGCTATTCTCTTGGCCAATGTCCAGTCTAGGATGGCTGAACTTCAGCCGCTACCAGCCCGTTCAGCGTATCCGCATTTCTTCCTGAGCTATACGGCAATCCAATGTGCTATACAAACTGAAAAAAGCGCGAAGTTGAGCGCATCACAAGTCGAATATGTCCCAGACATCGGTTCACCGGAGACCGATGACATATTTGATTGCTTTGCTAAGGCGTCCATTGCCTTGCAAGAATTCCATCGGATTCATAAGCCAGAACGGACGCCGGTACTGCTGCTTGCGATCTACGATCAAATGATTGAGTGCATGTCTCGAACCGCGAGAGATCAGCTAGAATTGAAAAGCAAGGACTTCATGCCGACGATCGAGGCCTTTACAGATTCAATGCAGGAGGTCAGTAAGTTTTGGCCAGCATTTCAACGCGTCCAAACGAATCTACTGTCCCTGGTTAAGGCTGCACAGCGGACAGACTTAGCAAGTTGCGCGGCGCCTGGCATTAATGATGAATTTTTTGGATACTCAGATTCTAGCATGTGCATAAGCGTAGCACCACGAATGAGAGGCGGCAGTATGCGTCCGTTGCCAGTCGTCAATGCCGCCGGTATAAATACTACAGAACAAATTCTAGGGTGGTCTCACAATTCTCATCAGGTTGCAAACTCGCCGGCGGTTGATATGAGTTCACCGTCGCATGATACAATTGGGAGCCTCGACTTGCTGGACCCAGCCTTATCGGAAATAGAGAATCACGAATTGTATTATCAACTCGCTGAAGATGATATACTACATTGGTCAGGAGTATGGCCCGAAGCTGGGTTACGAGAGCTCGGATTCGACGCCAATGCTTTTGAACAAATGCACAGGCCTGGTTGAACGGGGAAAGTCAAGGGGTTTCCCAAAGCTGTAGGTTGCTACAAGACGAACTACTCCACACAAAGCAGGATGAAGATTCTCAGGGATTTCAGATTTTGGTAGCAACAGTCTCTTACTTACTGTTCTGGGTGACAAGCTTCCCTCCTACACCTACAGGTACCCCACCTTTTGGGTGCCTAACCTCCAAAAAACTCCCACCCGTTTGACTAGCTATCAGACAAAACGACTACGATTTTTTCATTCACGGTCCCATCTGGGGACACTGGAGAGATGGAAACATCTGCAAACCCTCCAGACAACCAGAACAGAACGAAACCCGTCGCCCCCGGACCAGCGACAGCCTTCCAACCTCCGAAGGAGGTGACCCCCTCAGGCCCTAAAACGGGAGAGGTTACGGTCCTCCCCTTCACCCCCAAGAAGAAAAGACGCTTCGGAGAAGCCCTCGGCGCGGACAAAATACCCTCGCCCAGCTTCAACAGAGCAAGACCGAGCGCAGCGGCGATGGCGACCGCGGCGCAGACAGCCTCGAGAGGCCTCATCGCCTCCATCTTCAACGGTGCAAAGGAAGCCACCGACCCAAACAAAGAGGGGAAATCCCTCACCAAGAACAAAATCATGAACCAAATCAACGAAATCAACGCACAACAGCGGGCCAGACAAGACGTGGTATTGAACATAGCTATGGCTATCGACTCCTGCCTGGCGCAATACACCTCCCAGCCCTCCTCAGCGGTGGCAGAACAAGTCCGCTCATGCCTGAACACCGCTCTCGAAAACTTCATCGCCTCCCACATCAACCCCGAGGGGAGGCCCAAAGACCCTGAGAAACTGGGCAGCAGAGAAAGAGCTGCCCAACCAACTAAGACAACGTCAGCCAACACATCTCACAATAAGAAGGACAAATCAGACGCCACCAGGGCCCCCACCACAGCGGGAGCTCCCGCGTCCACTGGAAAAGCGGGCCAGAAGGACCCCAGGGTCACGTGGGCACAGATCGCGTCACAAGAAAACACTCACAACAAAAACCCTCAGAGGGGAATCGACAACCCAAAGCATTCCTCCATAGGCGGCAGAGGGCCGGCCCCCGCTACCAACGGAAAGAACACAGACAAAACCAACAAACCTAAGGAAAGCCCCGACGACCGCATCTTCATCCGAGTCCCCCCAGACCACGCATGGAGAAAGCTGTCGGCCATCGGGGCTAGACAAGAACTGATCAGGATCTCGAAGCTCACAAACGAGGATATCACTCACTTCCAGGAGGTCCGATCAGGCTTTGCCCTCAGAGGCAAAAATCAGGACATCAGAAATAAAATCATCGCGCTCCAGCCGGTGGCAGAGAACGACGGTCTAAAAATTGAAGAAGCATGCTCATGGAAGGTTTTCTCGTACGCGGCGTGTCGAAGACGTACACCGACATGAGCGGGACCCACCCCACAGACGCGCTAATCCCGGAGGAGGCACGCGCCAGGGCAGGGGCCAAAAGCCTACCTGTCTCCTGCCGCAAAGCCAACTTCGGAGAGTCCCTCGACACGTGCAGCTACTTCATCTCCTTTAAGGAGGACGTTAAACCCGGCTTCAAACTCTTCAGCAGCTCCCTCCCGGCGGAACTCCGGGTCCAGCCCCCTCGGGTCACCCAGTGCCCGCGGTGCTTTGGATTCCACAACCCACGGAATTGCACCAGGACCGAAAGATGCCGCAGATGCGGCAAGCCGTCTTTCAGACACAATGACACCACGGCTAACTGCTCGTCCCCGCCTCAGTGTGCCAACTGCAACGGCCCTCACACAGCGGACTCCCTGAAGTGCCCCGCCAGACCAGTCGTCAGGAACGGGGAAAAAGTACAGACAACCAAAGCCCAACTCCAGGCAATCCGGGAACTGGGCCAGCAGGAGTACAACAAAGCCAACCCACCCAAACCCAAACCCACCCCCGCCCCGGCCCCTGGTGCCGAGAAAACGTCGAATCCGGGAACCCGAACAGGTCCCCGCCTACGACTGCCAATCTCCAGCTCGGCGCCACTCTTCCCCCCTCAGGTCCCGGCCAAAAAGGTCATCGTCGAAGTTGACTCGGACGAGGAAGACCCCCATGAGGAAACCTCCCCCGCCAGATCGGCAGTCCACGTGGCCGGCCCGGATGACGAAGAGGATGAAGAAGCTAAGGGTGACGAGAACATGCTTGACGCTCCCCCCGGAACTGACAGACCCCTCGACGCGAGCCTATGAACGATAGGCCCCGTCGCAGCCGCCGAAGAAACACTGGCCTCAAAATCTTCCAAGCCAACGTTGGAAGGAGCGGTCCGTACCAGGACATTGCCCTATCGCTGGCATGGGAAGGTGGCTACGACATTGTGCTGATCCAGGAACCCTACGCCCAATGGGACAGGGTTTCGAACAGGAGACAAACCAAGAATCACCCTGGATATCAAGCATACAACCCCCTGAACAGCTGGAGGGACGCCAGACCCTCAGTTCTCACATTCGTTAGAATCTCTCCGAACCTCCCCAGCAAACAACTCTCTCCCCCAGGCCTGGAGGACGGATGCGTGTGCTGGATAGAGGTATGCGGATACACCATAGTCAACGTCTACCGAAGGGCTTCGGCAGACTCAGCCACAGAGACCCTCACTAAATGGGGCCCTCCCCCCCCCCCCCCCCCGCTCAATCATCGCGGGCGACTTCAACGCCTCCCACCAACTCTGGGACCCAGGCAGAAGCGCGGACCCCGCGGGCAACAAGATAGCAGAATGGGCAGAGAAGCATGACCTCCTCCCAGCTCTAACAGACACGCCCACTCGACACTCGGGAAAGTGCATCGACCTGGTCTTCACGAATTGCCCCGCGGCATCCAGAGCCGAACACGCCCTCAATACGGGATCGGACCACTACACGGTGATCACGAACCTACCCGACCCCCTCAGGACGACCCCAGGGGCAGGGAAAAAATACGTCCCGCTGGAATGCTGGGAAGACTTCGGACAACTCATGCACTCCTTCGCCTGGACCCTCCCCTCGGTCGACCTGGCCTCGCCGTCAGAGGCCAATCTGGACAAGTGTGCCAAAGCCCTGCAAGATCTCTTCAAACAAGTCATAGAGGCGGCCGGCAAGACTCGACACCAGAACGGACACAGCGCACCGTGGTGGTCGGAGAAGTGCAAAGCAGCCCACAAAGCCTACAAAGAAGCGGCAGACAGCTCCCCCGCCCAAGAGGGAGCCCGAAAGACCCTCAGAGACACCATACGCCGCAGCAAACGAGCCCATTGGGACGAGATCATAGCGGAAGCCAGCGCCACTAGAAACATCTGGTCAGTGGCCAAGTGGCGCAAGGCGACAGACCGCTTTCAACCGCCCCTCCCTGATAGATGGGGACAGGAGCATCTCAGACCCCACGGAGAGAGCGACTTTCCTCAGAGATAAACTACTCAAGCGAAAGACAACGGAGGAGGACATCTCAGACCCATGGGAAGAGGACCTTCCCGTCAACAAGAATATCCACTGGGACCAAACAGTGACGGAACCAGAGGCCAAGAAAGCTACGACGGGGTCAGGTAACACCGCGCCTGGAGCGGACGGTATATCAGTCGCCCTCCTACAACTGGCCTGGCCTGCCATTGGCGGATACGTTACCGACCTCTTCCGCGGATGCCTGACGGTAGGATACCACCCACTCCCTTTCCGGAGTGCGGAGATCACCATCATCCCCAAACCCGGGAAGCCGGAGAAAGCGTACACCACACACAAAGGCTACAGACCCATCTCCCTGCTCTCCTGCATAGGCAAAGGCCTCGAGAGACTCCTGGCCAGAAGGGTCTCCCTGTTGGCGATGGAACACAAAATACTGCCAGAACAATACTTCGGGGCCCTCCCAAAGAGGTCCGCGACAGATCTGGTCGCCTGCCTGCTGCATGACGCCGAAGTTGCCCTAGCACAGGGTCTCGTCGTCTCCCTCCTCACACTGGACATCTCCGGCGCCTTCGACATAGTAATGCGCAACCGCCTGGTATACAGACTCAGGGAACAAGGGTGGCCCCCTCTCTTCGTAAGATGGGTCGATTCCTTCATGAGCGACCGCAAGGCCCTCGTCCGGAACGGCTATGGAACCACCCTCCCGGAGACAGAGCTGGAGTGCGGAGCCCCGCAAGGGTCCCCCATCTCCCCCATCGTCTCCATGCTCTACTTCTCCCCTAGCCTGAAGCTCAACGACCCCAATTCTCGGTTCGGGTACGCGGACGATATTGGCATCATGGCAGTAGGAGCTGACACTAAAGAAACCGCCCAGAAGCTCCAGTGGGAACTGGAAGACACCCTAAACTGGGGCGACAGGAACGCGGTCTCCTTCGACCCGGACAAGGCCGAACTCATACACTTCTACAGGACCAGAACCCAAACCCATGACGAGGGAGTGGACTTTAGGGGACAGACCATAGCCCCCCAGGACTCGGTCCGGTGGCTGGGGATACACCTGGACTCGCGGCTCTCATTCAAAAAGCACCTCGGGATCATGAAGGGAAAAGCCCTCAAAGCGGCCAATTTCTTAAGATCTCTGAACAAGACACAGAAAGGATCCCCGCCAGACGCGGTGGCCATGGCGGCCAAGGCCTGCGTCGCCCCCGTAGCCCTGTACGGGACTGAGGCTTTTTGGCCCGGCGAGAGCAGACAGAGTGCGACGAACCCAAACAGACAAGTGGGAACAGGCTCGGCGGGACTAACCGCGATCCTGGAACCTCCGTTCAAGGTAGCGGCCAGAGCAGTCGTCCCCGTTTGGAAGACGACCAACCTCCCCATCATTCACAGAGAATCCGGAGTCCCCCCAGCGTCGGTATGGGTGGCACAAACCAGACTCCGCACAGCGGCCCGCTTCGCGGGCCTAGACAGGAACCACCCGGTCAGCAGACGCATCGACAAGAAACTCCCCTCCAGGATCCCCCCTACCCGACTGCAACGCACCGCAGCCCTGGTAGGGAAAACAGTCCGACCCTCCCTCTTCGCCAAGAACAACGGAGCCGTCCGAGCTGGACCGGATTTCAGAGGCCTACCGAAGTCAGAGGCGGCGGAAAAACACCTGGAACTTCTCGATGGCCTTCCTAGGTCCACCCTCCTTGCTTACTCGGACGGGTCCCAGGACAAACAAGGCAATACGGGATGGGGAGCCGTCACGTACCACGACTTCAAGAAAACTACAGCATGCGGCCCCCTCGCCAACGCGGAGGTCTACGACGCCGAGGCAGTAGGTGCCTTTGAAGCGATGAAGCTAGCTAGGGCTCGCGCCCTCGAAAACCCGGACATCCGAGAGATTCTGCTCTTCCTGGACAATTCAGCGGTGGTGGACGGAATACTAGGGCCAACTCCCGCATCGTCCCAAGGAGCCTACATGGGGCTACGCCAGGTCGCCCAGAGACTGCTCCCACGGGTAACCACGAGAGTGGCTTGGGTCCCAGGCCATAAAGACGTACTAGGAAACGAAGAAGCCGACCGACTGGCAAAGGAAGGTTCAGAACTCCCTTGCCATTCGAGAAACTGCTCCACCATCACCTACATCAAACGGTGGGTGAAAAAGAAGCGCAGGGAAATACAGGACGACAACTGGAACGACAACTACCCAGAGTCCTACAAGGCTGGCAGATGGAGCCTTTACAAAGCCCCCTCCATGCCTCCGGAGCTACATCTCCCACGACCGATCCTACACAGGCTGCTAGCCGAGAGGTCTGGGCACGGAGACTTCACGGAATACCATGAGCGATTCGGACACGATGCCAGGCCCGCCTGCAAATGCGGCGAGCTAAGGACACAAGGGCACTTCGTGAAGTGCCGCATGGTAGCCCCTTTCCTCCCCGAGGTACCGGAGAGGGAGGCGCGCTTCGGAACCACCCCCATCCAATACCTCCTCGGTGACGGGGGGTACAAGGACTTCCAGAAACTAGTGGAGGATACAAGCCCATACGGCCCCCCCCCTACAGAAACAGACACGTAACACAGATCGATACTTCCCCGCTTTTCCTTTGTTATATTGAAACGTAGCGAACGCTCGATCTGAACTCGGCGGCTCCTACCGTCCTAGTGCCCAGATGAGGACTTATGTAACTAGCTTACTTAGTGGACGTTAATAATAAAACAAACAAACAAACAAACAAACTGTTCTGGGTGAGGACTCCCGGCCTATATTGGCACTGAGAGATAAGTCAGCTTTAGCCATGGTGAAGTAGGATCGTATGACTGAGAAATATCTTAACAATATCCAATATCGAATTAGCTTACAGTTCCCACCTGCTTCTTCATATCACTAAGGATAAAGTAATCAGGGAATGGTTGTCAGGCTGATACTATACTCTCTTGACACATGTTCTAATTACAGATATTGAGCCACGCCTCCTTTCTATTTAACAAGAGATAGGGTACTCGACCACGCGTCTGTAATTGGCAACTGATCGACAGCCACATGAGTCCAAATTGAACAAGCTTCAACGGCTTGGAAGAGAAACATTTCAACGCCCGATACTACTGTCCATCCATGTTGTCTCGCTAAGGAAATTATCCGTGTTTCTGGAGAGGGGTGGTAGCATATATCCAATAGAATCCCCTTGCAAGGCTTGTCAAGAAAGGCTGTGGTCAAATCCCTAACCAGAATTTCGCCGTCTGATTGCGGCGTGATATCTGGGATGGTACTTATAATGACGGCTGGTGCTTCAAGTGTCATTGCCTGGTCGACGGTGCGGATACAAATGCATCTTGCATCAAACCCAGCAATTTCGAAAGAACGTAAAAGCTGCTCCAACTCTTTCATATCTCTATTAACAAGGTAAATCTCGCTGCAGCCCAACATCTTGCAAAGCGCGTAAACCGCGGCTCTGCAGGCGCCGCCACCTCCAATAACCATACCAGGTCGACCATGAGTAATTTGAATGACCTCTGGTTGAGCTGCAATAAGGGCATTGCATATACCAACGCAATCCGTATTTGTCCCAACTATCGTCTTTCGATTGGTTTGTGAATCCTGTTCAACGTATATATGGTTGACAGCCTGCGTCAGCTTAGCCGCATCTGTGAAGGAGTCGATGTGTTTCATAATTGCGACCTTGTGTGGCATAGTAACAGACGCTCCAACAAATGCAGGGTCTCGCATCAGAGGGATTAGGTCTTCTGGGGCAGACGTGTCTAAAAGTTGAAACTTCCAACGTAGTCCGAGAGTGTCGAAAAGTTGATTATGAAAATGCGGAGATAAGGAGTGTGAAATGCCTTTGCCAAGCAGGTACAGCTGCCCTGCAAATGATGATTTGCCATCTCGACTCATTATATGGAATGAACTGGCGAGGTGACAAGACGGCCAATTTAGTTGCCACTATTGAGAGATGATTTTTAAGACTGTAAACACAGAGCCTTGTGCTTATTCAGAGATAACTTAATCGCTTCGCGTTAAATGGAGTTGCCGTTGAAGGATATGAGCGAGGTGTATTTCTTCTATCTGTAAAATTTAGCGGGATAAAAGTTCACTCTTTCGGTTCAATGGTTATGATGGACATGGGGTTATTCTCACCCGAATGTTATCGTACGTCCCAAGAGTGGATTGATCCTTGGCTCGTACTATCTTGTGGTGCCGAGTATAGACTTTTCCGAAACGGCCACCCGGCATTAATGTCGTACATCTAGTGTCTAAAGAGCTGCTGCCGGTCATCTAGGTAAGTAAAGTTTTTTTTTTTGGATAGGTCCAATTTTGAATACTCTACAAGATAGAATCCCATTGGATTTCTCTTCACTATTGTTTCTTTCTTCTTTGGACGCAAAAATGGCCGCGAAGTTATTCCCTACTATAAACCTCAGCCCAGCAATCGCGACGATGGCTCTGGGCAGCGCCTCAGCTGGTCACTCTCTTCTAGAGAAGATTAGAATCGCTGCATTGCACTCTTTCAAAGGTGTTGAAGTCTATTTTGGGTGTCTTGAAGCGCATGCTTATGCCACAGCCGGAGTTGTAGATCATCAGAGCTTACTTCAAGCCGCCGTGGAGACCAAGGAAGTTTGCGATCAGAACGGGATTTTTGTTGTTTGCCTCCAGCCGTTTCTGTTTTTTGATGGTCTTACATCTGATAGTGCACGAATTGATGCGTTTAAGAGACTCGGACTATGGTTCAATATCTCCCACGCATTAGGTACTGATCTCATCCAGATACCAACCAATTTTCAGCAACATGACACAACTGGAGACCTAGGCCGCATTGTGGAGGACCTCAAAGAAGCTGCAGCCCTTGGACTAAAGGAAAGTCCCCCCATACGATTAGCTTACGAGGGAGTCTCATGGGGGACACATATAGACACGTGGGAAACCACCTGGGAGGTAGTCAAGCGGGTAAACATGTCCAACCTTGGCATTTGTATCGACACGTTCCATATCGCTGCAAGAGTCTGGGGAGATCCAACTTCAGCCTTTGGATGCCTTCAAAATGGAGAGGCTGGCCTCACAGCTACATTGGAAAGGATGATACAAGAGCTTAATCCTCAAAAGATTTTTTACATCCAGATTGGAGATGCAGAGAAATTATCCCCGCCTCTTGGTCCGGGACATGAGTTCTGGGATGAAAAAATGCCACCCAGGATGAGCTGGTCAAGGAATTCCCGATTATTCCCATTTGAGAGCCAGGGATATCTCCCGATCGGCAGGATTCTTGCTATTCTGGTCCAGCACATTGGTTATTGTGGCTGGGCAAGCATGGAGATATTCAACAGGAAACTTTTTGGTGGAGACCCAGCTATCCCAGAGCAATATGCCCGGAGAGCTAAACAGTCATGGGCCCTTACTATACGATTCTTGGAGAAAGAACACGAGAATGATAGAGCGAGGCAAGCTGTCACTGCGTTGTAAGGTGGAAGGGAGAATAAACAGTATTCAGCTTTTACTGCTAGGCTGCTTGTGGCCAATGGTAAAGAACATACAGTTGCAACTCTAATATACAAATCAGGTGCTATCGAAGGCAGATAATAATTTTACAACAGACACTCAAGCGTTCAACATGCAGTATAGTTTAGCTTATTGTGACTGGTTACGCGTACTATTGGTATAATAAACCTCTTGTCTAGAGTAACTTAGATAACAAGTTCCTACGAGCTTGTATTTGTTAATAAAGACGGCATTTAATCCAAGGTTTGGATGATTTTGTATTCTCTTCCCATTTACACTAAGATATTATCTTTCAGTTGTGTAAGAATAGGGAGTTGTAGCAACAAAATCTGACCTGCCCCCCCTTATAAATTTCCCTGGTTAAAGCAATACAGGGCACCATTTGCATTTCCAATAACATTATCTTTGTAATAATATTAATAAAAACAATAGAAACAATGGCATGTTATGCTGGTAATCAACTTACTTGTATCTATTGACGTATCGACACTGGCGCCTCCTTGATTGCGACAACTGGCGCTGAGAACCGTGCCCGTGAGTATTATATTCGTACAAGACAACCCAAAAGAGCCACTATATATTCATGTGAGTAATGTCTTCTAAACTGATTGACATTGAAAGGTAGTTCTTACTCTAGCTGAGCAACAAGAGATTCGTTCGAGTTGCTAAAACATGAATCGATGTTGACTTTGGTATTAAGATTAGTCTGCCCTGCGTCATTTTTGCAATCCGCAGCAATCTTCCAGTAGTTGGTGTTGCCATCCGGTGGATATATTTGTATATTTGTGCAACTTCCTGCGTAACCCGAGTTGGCAGATGCTCCTGCTATGAACTGGCTCATGGCAACTGCTAGTGCAGCGAAACTCTTTGTCTGCATGATATGCGATTACGAATGGAGTTCAAGGGATACAATATACAAAAGAAGTGCAGAGGTCGTGGGGATAGCTTTTCCTTTAATATATTGGGGCATTAGTTAAATCAGGAAGCCAAAAAGCTTAGGGAGTAGTTGTTTGCTTTTTCTATACTAGTCTCTTTAGTTAAACAGTTTGAGCACCAGGAATAGTATTAATCTGACATTTCTCATTTATCATATATTTAATAAGACACACCGAATGAATACGATAACCAATCGAAAACCTATAAATTGTTAACACTGTCCCTTAAATTACAATTGGGGGCTTAGTGGAATGGCCTAGGCGCTGAAACTATTGTTTTCGAATCACCGGGAAATGTAATTGATACCCCGGATTTCAGTAGCATTAGGCAGCCACAATAACTCTGTAGAGTATTGTTAAGAGGACTTTAGGCACATCGAAGGATTCAGAATTGCAGTGTTGGGCCTAGCTTCTACTGGATATATGGGACGAAGGAATATAGACAAACAGGCACTTGCCAACACCTTCCACTTTGAGCTGGCCTAAAAAAGAAATCATTCGTCTCTTTTAATGCTGGTACTAATAGTTAACGATTGCATGGTCAATTGCCCCTCATTAGCAGGTGAAATGCCGCTCGTTAGTCCTAGTAGTGTAAACAAGATGATGTTAGGGGCTCTATTTTGGTTTGCCGTCTCTATTTTTCCCCTACCATCGTATTGAATCCATTTGTTCCGGCATGTAAATGATACGTAATAATATCAAAGCTAGATGTCAAAAGAGCCTGAGTTTTCTTCTACTTACAGCTGTTCTCAATTTCTTCAAATGTAGTCCCTAAAACAATTCAACTGCTGGGGTCTCCCCCCTGCAAATTGACATGGGATATGAGAAAAACTCCCGCGCCAATGAGAGCATGCAAACAGTCAATGACTAGGCCACGACAGGAGCAATTGAAATCGGATGCATAAATGTTACTTGTCTGTATTCGGAAGGATAGCCCATTTGGTTGTATCGTGCGTCAATGCATGACTGTCTAGCGCCTAATGGCGCCGTGGACGATGAATGTACCATTATCCCATGTCTTGGTGCCTGCCCTTTGTAGGCGTTCATACTTTTCTCTTGGTACACCAGTCGCCTGCCGCTATTTTACAGGCTCTACTGTAATTTAGTAGTACTTTCTATGTGGCTTATTGCCGCTATCTCTTAGCAAGTTCAAGCTTCATATACATGAAGTATTTGTGATACGTGCGCATAATCGAAGCAGAGAAGAACGATGAAGTGGAGCCGCAGGGACATACAAGTCGAATGTAACCATCGAAGATAAACTGCGACTTGACGATCATTTGTTAGTTGGATTGTCAACCTTGCCATGAGTGCCGAAAAGTGGGCTGACAGCTGCTCGCCATAGTATTAACATCGGGCCTTCACAAACAGGCTGAATCAATACTAATGCTAGCTATAGGAGGATTGTGAAGGAATTGTATACATGCTTTTCGTATTGATAGCCTGCCAGCTCCCCTGTCCCGTCTATGGTATATAGGACAGGGAGTTGTTTCGCCCGCCGCCTAGGTTCCTCGTGACCACGGCATACCGGAATACAACGTTTCACAAATATACTCACACATGCGTGAATTGCACTGAAGTATGGGGTACTTTATTCTTTCATTGAAGGAACATCATTTCCTTATTAGATGAACTATGAATCTAAAAAGGATAAAGGGACACAGGTGGGTATAAATTTAGATGCCGCAGCACCCACATCAATTACTGTGGGAGCTGGTTCTTTGAGATTTGTCGTTATATCGAGTTATATCTTCTGGGAAATCTTTAGACGCGTTATGGCAAGAAATACGCTTCTTGCTTTGACCGCCCTGGTTGCGGCTGGAGCCTATGCTGATAACACGTCCTATGATGTCAACGCTGGTTGCTCCAAGTAAGCTTCCTGATACTTCCGAGCTTCCTTCACTGGCCTTCTGCCCAATGACTTATTCCCCGAGTTTGTATTAATAATTTATTTTTCAAGTGACCAACTCCTCCGATGGTATGACGAAGATATCGGTCTCTTCCTTTA
This sequence comes from Trichoderma sp. CBMAI-0179, assembly GCA_029844175.1. Taxonomy (NCBI): domain Eukaryota; kingdom Fungi; phylum Ascomycota; class Sordariomycetes; order Hypocreales; family Hypocreaceae; genus Trichoderma; species Trichoderma sp. CBMAI-0179. Next base: position 147,558 of record JAJNCJ010000018.1, on the reverse strand, counting down.
CCCTAATGGGGCCTACTACTTCTGGCAAGCTGGTGTCATGATCACAGCGGTTGCCAGCCTCGCTGCGCTCGATAGTGGTGTCAAGAGCAGAACCGCTGCGATGTGGCAAAACACGTATCTCAAGGGGGGTCAACCTTCTCATGGTGTCATACAATTAGACAGCACCGGCCGTAAGATTGTTGTGCCAAAGGGATCAGCGAGCAGCATTCCAAGCAAATTCAGGAAGAGAGAACAAGGCTTTCTAGCAAGTCACTAGTAAGTATTTTTGCCTGTTTAAAGGAATATACACAATTGAATGGAGGCTGATGGACAATGAAAATATGTAGCGACGACGAAGGTTGGTGGGGTTTGGCGTGGCAAGATGTCTACGATCTCACCGGAGTCCAGGACTATCTCACAGAATCTATTGCCATTTGGCAGGATATGAATGCTGGTTGGGGCAATCTCAACTGTGGTGGTCTCCCTTGGTTCAAAGGCGAAGCTAAGACCGACAACCCGTTAGCTATTCCCAATGGTAAGTTCTTTCTCCGTCTCGCGGATGACAACAGGGAGATATAATAGGCTTACATAGAATAATAGAACTGTACCTTGCTATCAGTGCTAGTCTCGCCAACCGTGTCCCCAGCAGCCAAAAGCAGACATACCTAAGTGCCGCACAAACAGCTTGGGCCTGGTTCCAAAAGGTTGGCTTCATCAACAGCCAAGGTCTTGTCAATGATGCTGTAAATGGTAACACCTGTGTGAATGATAACAATCAGCCAACTTGGACCTACAACCAAGGTGTTATCATCGGTGGCCTTGCAGACCTCTATATCGCCACGGGAGACTCATCTTACCTCACATCAGCTAGTCGGATTGCCAATGCTACTATGGCTCACCTGGTTGACAATAACGGCATTCTTGCTGACAGCTGCGATCTGTCACACAGCTGCAGCGGTGATAATCTCCAGTTCAAGGGTGTCTTTGCTAGGAATCTCCAAAAGCTATACCATAGCCAGCCTTTCCCTGCCTACAAGGCGTTCTTGGAAAAGAACGCCCAGTCCATTTGGCAAAACGATCTCGCTGTGGAGGCAGGAGACTGCTTTAATGGGGCTGATTGGGGTGGTCCCTACGTTCTTGGCTCTGCTACGGCCAGCAGCCAGAGCAGCGCCCTTCAGTGTCTTGTTGCTGCCCTCTATGTCTCTCAGAATTAGAGATAATGAAATGCTACATGAAAATTTCAAATAGTAGACAGCGCTATTGTTTTCTTTTTAAATACTAAATATAAGGATATATTATCCATTCTCTTTCTCTAAGCATTCAACATATAAAAAACCAGACCTGTTGCTAATCTGAGGATACGCGAAAGAACGATACTCTGGCAAGAGACCTGTCCATTAATCCACTGGTTGTTCGACTCCAACAACGCGCCAATTACTAGTAAACTGCTAATATACATAGACCATGTGGACTTAAACAACCCGTCCTTAAACAACTATTTTTATTAGCTTACACTAAGCTTTAAGTAGGTCCCGTTAGGTTAGGTGAATATTACGACCTGATCCAGCAAAAGTACGTACCCCGGATTAAGTACGGACCGAGGAACCAATCAAGGAAGGATCGCTCGTACAGTATGTCCCTGATGGATCACCACCGTGAGCCATCGTGATCCAAAGGAACCGTGATCCAACGGTGATCCAAAGAAACGACTGGATATATAAGATTCGATTCTCTACGCTCTTTAGATAACTTAGATAGACAGTCGTTAATAAAGCATTAAGATTGAATACAGACTAAATCTTTATTATATCTTACTCGCCTTGTGATTACATCTGCTTAAAGCTACTTCCTATCCTCTCTACTAACATAAACTAATTAACCTTGGCTTATTACCTTAGGAACTTACCCTACACTATTTGAGTATTAGGTTGGGACGTAATACGTTAACGACTTTTGTTTAGAAGGATACTAAGTATCTTTAGGTAATATAAACTACTATACCTGGAGCCGGAGCAGCCCTTAAAATCCTAAGCACCGACCCCGGTGCGTTTACTGCTGATAGTGATGGGAATATTACTATGCAAAACCTGCCCGACTTGTTTGTCTGTTTGTTTGTTTTATTATTAACGTCCACTAAGTAAGCTAGTTACATAAGTCCTCATCTGGGCACTAGGACGGTAGGAGCCGCCGAGTTCAGATCGGGCGTTCGCTACGTTTCAATGTGACAAAGGAAATGGGGGAGTATCAATCTGTTTTACGTGTCTGTTTCTGCAGAGGGGGGGGCGTATGGGCTTGTTTCCTCCACTAGTTTCTGGAAGTCCTTATACCCCCCGTCACCGAGGAGGTATTGGATATGGGTGGTTCCGAAGCGCGCCTCCCTCTCCGGTACCTCGGGGAGGAAGGGGGCTACCATGCGGCACTTCACGAAGTGCCCTTGTGTCCTTGGTTCCCCGCATTTGCAGGTGGGCCTGGTGTCATGTCCGAACCTCTCATGGTATTCTGTAAAGTCCCCGTGTCCGGACCTTTCGGCTAGCAGCCGATGTAGGATTGGACGTGGGAGATGTAGCTCTGGGGGCATAGAGGGGGCTTCGTAGAGGCCCCACTTGCCGACCTTGTAGGACTCTGGGTAGTTGACGTTCCAGTTGTCGTCCTGTATCTCCCTGCGTTTCTTTTTCACCCATCTTTTGATGAAGGTGATGGTGGAGCAGTTACTCGAATGGCAAGGGAGTTCTGAACCCTCCTTCGCCAGTCGGTCGGCTTCTTCGCTTCCTAGTACGTCTTTGTGGCCTGGGACCCAGGCCACCCTCATGGTTACCCGTGGGAGTAGTCTCTGGGCGATTTGGCGCAGCCCCATGTAGGCTCCTTGGGACGAGGCGGGGGTTGGCCCTAGTATTCCATCTACCACCGCTGAGTTGTCCAGGAAGAGCAGAATCTCTCGGATGTCGGGATTTGCAAGGGCGCGCGCCCTAGCCAGCTTCATAGCTTCGAAGGCGCCCACTGCTTCGGCGTCGTAGACCTCCGCGTTGACGAGGGGGCCGCGTGCCGTGGTTCTTTTGAAGTCATGGTATGTGACGGCTCCCCATCCCGTGTTGCCTTGTTTGTCCTGTGAGCCGTCCGAGTAAGCAAGGAGGGTGGACCTGGGGAGGCCGTCAAGTAGTTCTAAGTGTTTTTCCGCTGCTTCTGACTTCGGTAGGCCTCTGAAGTCCGGGCCTGGTCGGACCGCTCCATTGTTCTTGGCGAAGAGGGAGGGTCGGACTGTTCTTCCTACCAGGGCTGCGGTGCGTTGCAGTCGGGTGGGGGGAACCCGGGGAGGGAGTTTCTTGTCGATGCGCCTGCTGACCGGGTGGTTCCTGTCTAGGCCCGCGAAACGAGCCGCTGTGCGGAGTCTGGTCTGTGCCACCCATACTGACGCTGGGGGAATTCCCGATTCTCTGTGTATGGCGGAGAGGCTGGTCGTCTTCCAAACGGGGACGACTGCTCTGGCTGCTGCTTTGAATGGGGGTTCCAGGATCGCGGTTAGTCCCGTCGAGCCTGTTCCCACTTGTCTGCTCGGGTTCGTCGCGCTCTGCCTGCTCTCGCCGGGCCAGAAAGCCTCCGTCCCGTACAGGGCTACGGGGGCGACGCAGGCCTTGGCTGCCATGGCCACCGCGTCTGGCGGGGACCCTTTTTGTGTCTTGTTCAGAGATCTTAGGAAATTGGCCGCTTTGAGGGCTTTCCCCTTCATAATCCCGAGGTGTTTTTTAAAGGAAAGCCGCGAGTCCAGGTGTATCCCCAGCCAACGGACCGAGCCCTGAGGGGCTATGGTCTTCCCTCTGAAATCCACTCCCTCATCATGTGTTTGAGTTCTGGTCCTGTAGAAATGTATGAGTTCGGCCTTGTCCGGGTCGAAGGAGACTGCGTTCCTGTCGCCCCAGTTTAGGGTGTCCTCCAGTTCCCACTGGAGTTTCTGGGCAGTTTCCTTGGTGTCAGCTCCTACTGCCATGATGCCAATGTCGTCCGCGTACCCGAAGCGGGTATTGGGGTCGTTGAGCTTCAGGCTGGGGGAGAAGTAGAGCATGGAGACGATGGGGGAGACGGGAGACCCCTGTGGGGCTCCGCACTCCAGTTCCGTCTCCGGGAGGGTGGTTCCATAGCCGTTTCGAACGAGGGCCTTGCGGTCGCTCATGAAGGAGTCAACCCATTTCACGAAGAGGGGGGGCCACCCTTGTTCTCTGAGTCTGTACACCAGGCGGTTGCGCATGACTATGTCGAAAGCGCCGGAGATGTCCAGTGTGAGGAGGGAGACGACGAGACCCTGTGCTAGGGCAACTTCGGCGTCGTGTAGCAGGCAGGCCACTAGATCTGTCGCGGACCTCTTTGGGAGGGCCCCGAAGTATTGCTCTGGCAGTATTTTGTGTTCCATCGCCAGGAGGGAGACTCTTCTGGCTAGGAGTCTCTCGAGGCCTTTGCCTATGCAGGAGAGCAGGGAGATAGTTCTGTATCCTTTGTGCGTGGTGTACGCCTTCTCCGGCTTCCCGGGCTTGGGGATGATGGTGATCTCCGCGCTCCGGAAGGGGAGTGGGTGGTATCCTACCATCAGGCATCCACGAAAAAGGTTGGTTACGTATTTGCCGATGGCAGGCCAGGCGAGCTGTAGAAGGGCGACTGATATGCCGTCCGCGCCGGGCGCGGTGTTGCCTGACCCCGTTGTAGCTTTCTTGGCCTCCGGTTCCGACACTGTTTGGTCCCAGTGGATGTTCTTGTTGACGGGAAGGTCCTCTTCCCATGGGTCTGAGATGTCCTCCTCTGTTGTCTTTCGCTTAAGGAGTTTGTCTCTGAGGAAAGTCGCTCTCTCCGTGGGATCTGAGATGCTCTTGTCCCCGTCTATCAGGGGGGGTGGTTGAAAGCGGTCTGTCGCCTTGCGCCACTTGGCCACTGACCATATATTTCTAGTGGCGCTGGCTTCCGCTATGATCTCGTCCCAATGGGCTCGTTTGCTGCGGCGTATGGTGTCTCTGAGGGTCTTGCGGGCTCCTTCTTGGGCAGGGGAGCCGTTCGCTGCTTCTTTATAGGCTTTGTGGGCTGCCTTGCACCTCTCCGACCACCAAGGTGCGCTGTGGCCGTTCTGGTGCCTGGTCTTGCCGGCCGCTTCTATGACTTGTTTGAAGAGGTCCTGCAGGGCCTTGGCGCACTTGTCCAGGTTGGCCTCTGACGGCGAGGTCAGGTCGACCGAGGGGAGGGTCCAGGCGAAGGAGTGCATGAGTTGTCCGAAGTCTTCCCAGCATTCCAGCGGGACGTATTTTTTCCCTGCCCCTGGAGTCGTCCTGAGGGGGTCGGGCAGGTTCGTAGTCACCGTGTAGTGATCCGATCCCGTATTGAGGGCGTGTTCGACTCTGGCTGCCGCGGGGCAATTTGTGAAGACCAGGTCGATGCACTTTCCCGAGTGTCGGGTGGGCGTATCTATTAGAGCTGGGAGGAGGTCATGTTCCTCTGCCCATTCTGCGATCTTGTTGCCCGCGGGGTCCGCGTTTCTGCCTGGGTCCCAAAGTTGGTGGGAGGCGTTGAAGTCGCCCGCGATGATTGAGCGGGGGGGGGGAGGGCCCCATTTAGTGAGGGTCTCTGTGGCTGAGTCTGCCGAAGCCCTTCGGTAGACGTTGACTATGGTGTATCCGCATACCTCTATCCAGCACACGCATCCGTCCTCCAGGCCTGGGGGAGAGAGTTGTTTGCTGGGGAGGTTCGGGGAGATTCTAACGAATGTGAGAACTGAGGGTCTGGCGTCCCTCCAGCTGTTCAGGGGGTTGTATGCTTGATATCCAGGGTGATTCTTAGTTTGCCTTCTGTTCGACACCCTGTCCCATTGGGCGTAGGGTTCCTGGATCAGCACGATGTCGTAGCCACCTTCCCATGCCAGCGATAGGGCGATGTCCTGGTACGGACCGCTTCTCCCGACGTTGGCTTGGAAGATTTTGAGGCCAGTGTTTCTTCGGCGGCTGCGACGGGGCCCATCGTTCACAGGCTCGCGTCGAGAGGTCTGTCAGTTCCAGGGGGGGCGTCAAGCATGTTTTCGTCCCCTTCGGCCTCCTCGTCTTCTTCGCCATCCGGGCCGGCCACGTGGACTGCCGACCTGGCGGGGGAGGTTCCCTCGTGGGAGTCTTCCTCGTCTGAGTCGACTTCGACAATGACCTTTTTGGCCGGAGCCTGAGGGGGGAAGGGTGGCGCCGAGCTGGAGATAGGCAGTCGTAGGCGGGGGCCCGTTCGGGTTCCCGGGTTAGACGTTTTCTCGGCATCGGGGGCCGGGACGGGGGCGGGTTTGGGCTTGGGCGGGTTGGCTTTGTTGTACTCCTGCTGGCCCAGTTCTCGGATCGCCTGGAGTTGGGCTTTGGTTGTCTACACCTTTTCTCCGTTTCTAACGACCGGTCTAGCGGGGCACTTCAGGGAGTCCGCTGTGTGAGGGCCGTTGCAGTTGGCGCACTGAGGCGGGGACGGGCAGTTAGCCGTAGTGTCATTGTGCTTGAAAGACGGCTTGCCGCATTTGCGGCACCTTTCAGTCCTGGTGCAGTTCCGAGGGTTGTGGAAGCCAGAGCACCTCGAGCATTGGGTGACTCGAGGGGGCTGGACCCGGATTTCTGCCGGGAGGGAGCTGCTGAACAGTTTGAAGCCGGGTTTGACGTCTTCTTTGAAGGAGATGAAATAGCAGCACGTGTCGAGAGACTCCCCGAAAGGAGCCTTGCGGCAGGCTGCTGGCAGGTTTTTGGCCCCAGCCCTGGCGCGCGCCTCCTCGGGGATTAGCGCGTCCGTGGGGTGGGTCCCGCTCATGTCCGTATAAGATTTCGACACGCCGCGTACGAGGAAGACCTTCCAGGTGCATGCTTCTTCGATTTTTAGGTTATCGCTTTCCGCCTGACTTTGGAGCGCGATGATTTTATTTCGTATGTCCTGATTCTTGCCCCTGAGGGCGAAGCCTGATCGGACCTCTTGAAAGTGAGTGATGTCCTCGTTTGTGAGTTTCGAGATCCTGATCAGTTCTTGTCTAGCCCCGATGGCCGACAGCTTTCTCCATGCGTGGTCTGGCGGGACTCGGATGAAGATGCGGTCATCGGGCTTTTCTTTGGATTTGTTGGTTTCGTTTCCTGGTTTGTTGGCAGCGCGGGCCGGCCCTTCGCTGCTGGGAGCTGAGTTCGTCAAGGCTGTGAGCCCTTTTTGCGTCTTTTTGTTGTGAGTGTCCCCGCGCGTCGCGACTTGTGCCCACGTGACCCCGGGGCCCTTCTGGCCCGCTTTCCCAGTGGTCGCGGGTGCTTCCGCTCTGGTGGGGTTCTTGGTGGCGTCTGATTTGTCGACCTTGATGCGGGATGTGCTGGCTGACGTTGTTTCAGTTGGTTGGGCAGCTCTCTCTTTGCTGCCAAATTTTTCAGGGTTTTTGGGCCTCCCCTCGGGGTTGATGTGGGAGGCGATGAAGTTTTCGAGTGCGGTGTTCAGGCATGACCGGACCTGTTCTGCCACTGCTGAGGAGAGTTGGGACGTGTATTGTGCCAGGCAGGAGTCGATAGCCATAGCTATGTTCAATACCACGTCTTGTCTGGCATGTTGTTGTGCGTTAATTTCGTTGATTTGATTCATGATTTTGTTCCTGGTGAGGGATTTCCCCTCTTTATTTGGGTCAGTGGCTTCCTTTGCACCGTTGAAGATGGAGGCAATGAGGCCTCTCGAGGCTGTCTGCGCCGCAGTCGCTACCGCTGCTGCGCTTGGTCTTGCTCTGTTGAAGCTGGGCGAGGGCATCTTGTCCATGCCTAGGGCTTCTCCGAAGCGTCTTTTCTTCTTGGGGGTGAAGGGGAGGACCGTGATCTCTCCCGTTTTCGGGCCAGAGGGGGTCACTTCCTTCTGAGGCTGGAGGGCTGTCGCGGGTCCGGGGGCGACGGTGTTCAATCTGTTCTGGGTGTCCGGAGGGTTTGTAGATGTTTCCATCTCTCCGGAGTCCCCAGATGGGACCGTGAAAGTAAAAAGCGAGGTCGTTTTGTCTGATAGCTAGTCGGACAGAGTGAGGGTTTTTGGTGGTTAGGCACCCAAAAGGTGGGGTACCTGTAGATGTAGGAGGGAAGCTTGCAATACGAGCTCGTGCACTGCATTCTTAATCTCTCGGCCATTGAGCTGCCACAGAGACAGTTGGTAGATGTCAGCTTCTCCACGTGGTGTATCCAATACATCCTTCGCAGGCACGTCCTCATCTGTTTCTTCATCCTGCGTCAGACCAAGATTTTTTCAATTCTGGTATTCGCTGTAGGAATTTGCGCCAGACAGTCTCGCGCGCTTCCCTGCTAAGCGACAGGAAGAGAAGATGCAGGCTGACCCTGCTGCGGAAAGCTGCATCAATCGTATGATAGAGATTCGTAGTAAGGAAGATAATGCCGCGAAAGTATTCCAGCTCTCGCAGAAAAATGCTGACCAGCTCGTTGCGGCGTATGTCGTCGGGATTGCGCTCGGCCATGAAAACATCCGCCTCGTCCAGCAGGATCACGGCGTTCCAGTCCGTGGCCATTTCAAACACCCGCTTGATGTTGGCGCCGAGATCCTCTGCCTGGAGGTAGAAGAGAGGCCGGCGCGTGCGGTCGGCGACGGCTTCTGCCGTGAGGGTCTTGCCGGTGCCGGGGGGGTGGGGGGGGCCGGAGGGGCCGGAGGGGCCGGAGAGGAGGATGATGAGGCCTTGGCCTTGGCCGATGATGACGTCTTCGAGGGGCGGACGGGAGTTTGAGACTGTCAGGGCGGATGAGGATGCTTTGGAGGTGACGTGGGGGTTGTGGTTTTGGACACAGGAGAGGACGAGGTCTTTTTGCTGGTTGTCGTAGACGAGGTGTGAATATGCCGTGTCGTTCCAGATCATGGGTTCGACGTCCTCAATGTAGAATTCCAATTACAATTCATCGTTTGCTTGATTTCGCTGGCTGTTTGAGGATATCATCACTTACTCCACATCTTGTTCTTCAAGGCATCCACCGAGCATTGCAGAAATGAAGCAAATGTCCTCTGATTGCGACCCCATATACTGCTTGTTCTTTTGGAAATCCTTTTCCCCTAAACGTCGGACGGCAGCTCGTTTCTCCGAATCATTGTCCAGCGAGTCCGTATCGGAATCAGAACTTGAGCTTGAGTCTGTGTCGTATGGACCCCATCTGTCTTGTTCATTATTTACATGGGCTCGCTTGTCATTCTCTCTCTTGCCCTGAGTCAGGTGATACTTGTTATACCCAACAGCATCGAGGAGAATGCGGCTCTCGACATTGTGCTTCTCCGACGCAACCGCGGCCATCATACAGCGCGATTCCGTTGTATAGGCGATACTCGAGGCCTTGGAGATCAAGCACTTTGCGGCCGCGAACGGTCAAGCGCCGCTTGATATCTTCTGAGTTTTGATGGAAATCCAGCGGATAGTGTCCGAGCTCGAGAATTGGCTTGTTGCCGTCGAATTCATCAACGGGGAGGGCTCGTTTGTAAATAAAAAGAATTTAATACTTATTAGCTTACAACTATCTATTAAATATATAAGCTTACACAAGATGTAACCCCACTTTAAAATTCGCCTAAGGAAATCAAAAAGTAACTTGCTAGGTCCTTACCCGTTGGTCCCACTTTCAGTCACCAACTTAGAGTCTACGCCTCTAAGTTGGGTCCAAAATTGCTGAAACGCTCCAAAAACCGGCACACACAGCCAAATGACACTTTTTCAGTGCAATTCAAACCTAGAAAAAACAACAACACGTCCGCATCATCCGATCCACGACCCCAAGGCCACAAATACCACCCGCAACGCATAGAAAACGACTGAAAACGATAGAAACGATGTCGAACGATTGATTTTAGTCAACTATCGCATTTTTATTCGATTTCTAGCGCACGCTGCAGCGCTATAACGCGTGCTATTCCAGAGAGCAAAAATCGCGAAAAATCGCAAAAATCGCGCCAAACCCAGCCAAATCAACGCGAAATCAGCTTTACAACCATTACAACCCCTGTAATAAGGCAAACAGCACATATAAAAGCTATTCTCTATAGCTTTCTGATTCCTATCCTTTTTTTCTTTTTTAATTTGCTGCTGTTTTACTATTTTAAATTTATGTGTAGCAGCTGTAAATTTTGTCGTAAACAACTGTACCGCTTTTTGGAGCGTTTCAGCAATTTTGGACCCAACTTAGAGGCGTAGACTCTAAGTTGCTGACCAAAGGTGGAGCCAACGGGTACCTATATTGTGTAGTTCTGCAGATCTTCCCCTATATCGCGGGCTCTTGACAGTCATAACTTTTACCCCACGAAATGGCTCCTGACACAAGCTGCTGAGGTATCTGACACTGTTTATCATGCACCTCTTACAATGAATCCCACCTTCACAAATTCTACCACTTTACCTTTCCATCCCTCTACTCTTCCACTATTCCATTGCATCGTTCGGCCATGTAGTGGGCGAGCAGGACAAGATCTGTGAGGGCTAAAGGATATATATAATCTGCGGTTAATCTGTGTTGCTTTATAAAACAGCCTTGCGGGATAGGATTTTGCAATTCAAGCCAACCCTAAGGACTTTAGAGCTTGCAAAGGCTTGTGAGCTTTGGACCTGGTTTTCGGGTTATATAAGGCTTCCTCGTTAAGGAGTTGACTCTCTTCCATATAGGGTAGGAGTCAGTGTCGGTGAATCCGTCGAGTTTATCCGAATCGGGTCCAGTGGATAATCACAGCATTCGTAACACATCAACCTGGGCCGGGAAGATGAACAGCTCGTATGCCTGGGCTAAATGCCTGTAGACAGACTACCTGATGATAATCCCTCTTGAAGAAGACTTCCTGCGAGACGAAACCGTCACAGTCAGGAGGGGGTTTCTACAGAAGCACAACTTGTGCATGGTCTCATCACAATCCTCTCCCCTGCAAATTACCAAGAAATGGGTACGGAAGCTTGGTTTGGGGGTTTGGTGGACGTCCTAGCGCAGAGGTGCGATTCCATCACTCCGTATAACAAACTTGTTTATAAATTGGTTACATTTCTGATCTCTTTTCTGCTCTTTCCGCACACAGACTCTATTCTCAATATCAGATTGAGCATGTCTCTTTTGGGGTGTGTGGTTGGAAAAGGATCGACGGCTCATGGCACCAGATATCTGGCGACTTCCACGCCTGCGCGTTGAGCCCACGCAGTGGCTTCAATTGAATTTATCTGACGTCAATTGAGCGCAGTAAGGACCGTGGAAACAGCGTACAAGCCAGCCTCTCTCTGTGCATAGAGCTCAACAACTGCCTCACTGATCCAACTCCAAGAGGCTGGACCATGGTGGCTCAAGCTTAATCTCCTAACCACAAGACTGTCACGACATGTTGTCACTGATATGCCAAAGGTCGTAATACGGGTCAGGCAAGGGTACGGCACTGCTTCATCTGGTGCACTGACGGCTTGTAGGCCGTGGCAGACTAGTGTACAGCGATATAAAGTATGCGAGATCTCAAACCACAACAAAAAACATCACTTTCCCATGATTCCCCCCCCCCTTCATAGAAGCGGAACAACTTAGTCTGTGCTAGACTTGGAACTCCTGAGACGCAACACTCATGTCCAGTGATGAACTGACAGTCGCTAGTCCTGTCAGACGGCCGTTAACCAACGCATGCAAGACTTGCTGGATAAGACTAAGCAGCTCATTGGCGCGTGCCTCGGATATCGTGGGTGATCGGTAGCTCAGCGAAATCTTCACACCATCATCCAACTCATCTACATACACCACAATTTGGTACTGTGGAAAATTCATTAGTCTTAGGGTATGAAGTAACGCATCTGATCTCTTACCTGCTCAAACATGTAGCTATCCACATCATGCAAAGTCAGGGCGGACACACAATCTTGATATTGATGGCTGGCCCGACGTACGTTGAGGTACGTCCCAAACAACGGCTTGTCTTTCAGGGCCAAGCTTCGTCTAATAACTTCGAGAGTATAGTGCTGATGGGAAAGGGCGGCAAACAAATCTTTCCCGAGAGCCTCGTTGAGTTCGTCCACTGTCGATGTCGAACCGAAATGTACGCGACATGGCAGAACGTTGACACATGGTCCAACTGCATTGCTGACATCGGACCCCGCCAGATCGCGACCGGATATCATGTTGCCGAAGCAGATGTCGTCCTCTCCGCTAAGGTGCCTTAGACATAGAGCCCAAACGGTCCGGAACAGGTTTGCGATCGTCATAGATTGTCCTTGACAGTAGTTGTAGAGCTTAGCAATGTCTGCAACATCTGCTTGAACGATGCGCATTGAGACTTTGTCGACGTGAGCGAGGTTGTCAACATGATCACCCATTCCATCCAACTCCATAGTCTTCGGCTTATAACCTTCCAAGAGAGATTTCCAGTGACTTAAACCTGAGTTATCACCAGTCTGAGTCCTCAAGACGTAGCTACCGTACGCAGTCGGAGTTGGGAGAGCCAACCCCTCGTATGCAAGCCGCAAGTCTCTGAACAGTATCGAAAGCGCCACAACATCGTAAAGCGCATGGCTGATTTGTAGCCTGCAAAACGTCTGTTTGGATGATGTCCGGATGATACTTAACTCATGCGGTGGTAGGTGTGGAGGCAACTTGACTGGTTGTGAATCCAGCGTGGGGACTTCGAGATCGCTCACTTCGCGTCTGACAATTGACAATCTGGGTTGCTTGAGGACTATTTGGCCAAGTCGCCAAACATGATCGTGGACTATGGGCACGAATGCAGTGCGAAGAATCCTGTGGTGATGGACGACTTTAAGCCAAGCGCGTTCTAGCAGGTCGATGTCAATAGGCACCGAGCCGAGCCGATATCGCACTTCTAGGAGGTCGAGGGTGATCCAAGAGTCAGGCTCCACCAATTGAGCTAGGAATATACTTTCTTGGATATTTGACGCGGGTAAAGCGTCCTCAATGTCTGACTCATTGTATTGACCCTCGAAGGAAGTCAAGAACGTGGCACGAACTAAGCTGCTTAGAACCTCATGAGTGGGTGACATTGAAGGTGCCGTATCAGTTTCGGTGTTCCGTTGTGCTGTAGAAGCAAGTTTCGAGATAGTCTTCTGCTGGAATATGTCCTGTACAGATAGCCTGATGTGCACCTCTCGTAGCCTCGAGGACAACTGCATTGCAAGGATGGAATCGCCCCCCAAACTGAAGAAGGAAGTGTTTAAAGCGATTCTGCGGAGAGGAAGGTCGATGATATCGGCCCATATCTGCTGCATGAGATGTTCCATAGCGGTCGTAGGCTGCACCTGATCTAGCGAGTCGTCATTGATCGCCCAGGCCTGCGCGCCGGTGCTGTTGAGCCACCGGCTTATCTGCAAGCGATCGGTCTTCCCAGAGGACATCGACGGCAGCCGAGTCACGGGAATCCAAAAGGTAGGGACCATGTAGACCGGGAGCCTATCGCCGACCTGCTTCTGGAACTGTGCGACCTCCTGGGCCAGGTTGCCGCGTAGCGACGGCGCAACCAGGGGTATCTGGTCTTGAGCCTGAGCCGGGTCCACCGTCGTTGGGTCGCCCGTCGTCGGGTCGCAGTACCGCGACGAGGCGACCATAGTCACCAGCTTGCCCCTCAGCGGCCCCTCTTTCGGGACCAGAGCAACCGCACTCTCAATGCCTGTGAGGCTCAGGAGGTGGTGCTCTATCTCCTCCAGTTCCACGCGCTGTCCGTTGACTTTGACCTGGGCATCTCGACGCCCGATGAAAGCCAGTGAGCCGTCTAGGTTTTGCCTGACGAGGTCGCCGGTCTTGTAGAACCGGTAGCGTGATTCCTTGGCCCACGGCGGTCTTGAAATAAATGACTCGGCCGTTAGTTGCGCATCCCCGTAATATCCGTCCGCCAAGTTCGGGCCCTCGATCAGGAGTTCGCCAACGGCGCCGACTGGCGCCAGGTGGTCCGATCCTGGAGCGACTACCCACGCGCGGCATCCAAACGGCTTACCGATAGAGGAGCTCCCTCTGTCGTCGATGCCGCGGACAACCTCGGCCGTGCATGCAACGCAGACCTCTGTAGGTCCATAGGCATTGATCAGAACGGCCTTGTCGTGCCAGCGCTGGATGAGATCCAGCCCGAGCAACTCTCCGATGGTAACAATAGTGAGCTCCTGGCCCTCCAAGCGGTTTGGCGGAAGCAGGCGCAGGACCGTGGGCGTGAGAAACAGCCAGTTCAGCTTCGCATTCTCGATAAAGTCGACGAGCCCGTCCATGCGTTCTGCCTCACTCGGCACAAAGACAGTCCCGCCGCAATCAAGCGTAGAGAAGATCTCGCAGATCATGGCATCCCATGTGTAAGCCGCGAATTGAAGGGACCTTGAATGCTCGCCGAGCTGAAACGCGTCTGCGCATCCTGCTATGGCCCCGCACGCTGCCTGATGAGATACAACGACACCCTTGGGCGTGCCTGTTGAGCCGGAGGTGAAGATGATGTACGCTAAATCTAAAGGATCGACGTGGGGCAACGATATCTCAGAGCGGACCGTCGTGCTGGCCCTATCTTCCACAACTACAACTTTCAGTCCAGGCCGCTTAATAGCCTGTGCTTTGTCGTGGGTTTTGCGCGAGCACAAAAGCACGGTTGCTCTAACCGTGTCAGTAAGGAAGCCCAGGCGGCTCAATGGATGTGAGGGGTCTAGGGGAACAAAAGCCGCGCCGGCTTTAAGGATGCCCAGCATCGCAACGACGGCCCACGCGGATTTTTCCATGCAAAATGGCACGGCACTGCCTCGGCCGACACCGAGCTGGATCAACTCCCGCGCCAGGCAGCATGCTTGGTCGTCTAGCTCTTGGTAGGTAAAGCTGAGTGCCGTAGAGGCCATCGCCGTCTTCGCGGCCCGCAGGAGAGCTTGACGTTGGATCCGTTCGTGGATCGTCTTAACGTCAGGGTCCTTAATTTCGGTCTCCTGCCAGTCCTCCACCTTTAACGCGTGCATCGGACTGAAGAGGCGGAGATCTCTGATCTCCTGGCGAGGGTCCGCCGTGACAGACGTAATAGCCTCACAGACAGTGCTAATGACGGACTCCGCTTGTTCCTTGGAGAGGCAGGAGGTCCAATACCCCAGAGACACCTCTATTGATGCGGAGTACTCCCTGACTGTTAGTGAGACATCGTACTAAGGTGGGTTAGCATAGGTAGCAAAGGTAGTATAGGTAGTATAGATAGCATAGGTAGCATAGGATGGAGCAGCGATTTAAAACAGGGCTGATTACCTCAGAAGATTTATCTACAGCAACCGCATCTAAGATAGTCCATGATGAAGGGTAAGTTGGCGTGGTATCTACTCCTATAGAAAAGAAATTGACTGTTGTGTTAAAGAGCTGTTCGCCACCACGAAGTCCTAGGCTGTGGTAGATCTTAGATAGCGATACGTGCTGGTATGGGAGACTCCTTGAGTAGCTATTCTGCATCATCTCTAAAACGGCGAGGAAGTCAGTTGGCTTATCGAACCGGGCTCTGGTTACCAGTAAGGTAATCATAGGCCCAAGGATTTCATGTGAGCCGTCCAGCGGGATGTCGCGCCCGGAGGCAATTGTGCCAAAAGAGACATCAATCGACCCGGTGAAAGAACGCAAGATAATCACCCATAGAGCGCGGAAAAAGGCCGAGACAGTAACGTTCGCCTCTCTGCATAACGTCCTTATGGAGAGCGCAGTCTCTGCTGACAGGATAACCTCCTCCTGTTCGTAGGTGGAGTTCGTGAAGTCGGCCGGCCGCAATACCGGGAACTTGCAGATCTCGGCTCCAGCTAGTTCATCTCGCCAGTAGTCTAACACCGCATCCGGCTTCTGGCTGTTTAGATGCGCGATGAAGTCCCGATACTGGGGTATGCGCCTGCCTGCCCAGAGCTGGCTGTTGTTGATCTCGGCGGTGAAATCCTCCAGCAGTACCGTGAACGAATTTGCGTCGTAAAGGGCATGGTTAATAGTGAGCCTGATGTAAGTGTCTCCGTCCTTGGTCTGGATGATTGAAAAGCGGATGTCTCCAGTCCTACTTCGGTCGACGTCCTGGTCAGCTCTTGCGATGGCACCGAAATCGTTCGGGTTATCTATCTCCAACTCTACCAGCTCGGAGCCCAAGGCTCGCTGCGATAGCACCACTTGGAGGAAGGTACCGGCGGTGTCAATAGCATCAATGAATCGTGTCCGGAGAATCTGGTGACGTTGGACCGTCGCTCGCCAGGCCTGCTGGAGCTTGGAGGTGTCTATCCGGTTCCCGGGGGCTCTGACGCTCCACATCAGCTGACTGTTATAGAGACCGGCTGCTTTCGATTGTGCTAGGAGCATCCCTTCCTGCATCGGCGAGCAAGGGAAGATGTCCTTAATCTCTCCCAGCTCTTGGATCCCAAGCTGTAAGCGGCAGCTCTGCATGATTTTGTCCAAAGCGGTGTATGAGGTCAGCTGGAGCAACGGGTAGTCGCATAGTGTCGCCGCTGGCTCTGATGTCTCTGTAAGGTGTATTGCCGCTTGAAGCGAAGTATGGCAGTTTGCTATCCACCTCATAATCCGTTCTTCTTGACTCGTCTGAGCCGGATAATCAAAACTGATGGCCAGTGAGCCTTGCTGCCATGCTGCGGCAATTTCGAACACGGCCATTCGCCGTGCTGTGCCCGGCGCTGCTAACCGCCCACCCGGGCTGGGAGTCACGCGGAGCAAGGACTCATCTCCCCCAAGCCTCTCGAGGTCGTCAATCTCCTTGAACAGAACCTCCACCGGCTCGGGGCCGAGAGCCGCACTGCCTCCCTGACTCCGACGCGCGTCTTTCACCATCTTGATCGTCCTTGCTACTCCAGCGCGGCCTGAATCACGGTCCTGCGAAGCTGATTCCGTCCGCTGGAGCACCACCGGGCGGATGGTTGTAAACTGGCCCACCGTCCTCGTCACATCAACGTCGCCGAGCTCTCGCCCTTGGCATTCATTGTACACCACCGGCAGGTCGCGGTCGGCGAATTCAATCGCAAACGCATCTAGTACCGCGGCGATGATCAGATCCGCCGGTGTCGTGCGAAACGCACTGTTGCACAGGGTCATCAGAGCGCCCGTCTCCCGGTGCGTCATTGCAAACCCGGCTTCGCGCCTGTTAAACCAAGAGGCTTCTGATCCCCAGCATTCCGGAACTGCATTTAGAGATGGCACGATAGGCGATGGGACGGCCGGGTGTAAGCTGGCCCAGCCTTGGTACGACGCAGACGGCGGTTGGTGCAGGAGGACGCCACCCCGTAAGATATCCTCGAGGTCCGTAAAGATGATCCGCCACGACTCCATATCAACCGCCAGTCTGTTAGCTGTAAGCAGAATATAGTCCGCCCCATTTGCCAGGCGGATCAGGTCGGCCGAGAAGACCGGACCATCCTCGACCACGGCAGCCGTTTGGCTACTGGCCCAGATCTCGCCTATGGCCTCAACGGTGTCGAGCTGGTGAGTGCGCCATGTCCAGGACCCGGACCCGTCTCTGGCGAGCCTCTGCTTCCACTCGCCATTGGCATCCTGCCAAAAGCGGGCGCGGAGCATTGAATGGCGCCTGACCAGAGTCCCGACGGCAGCCAATATCACATCAGCCTCGACACGCCGCGCCATGCTCAGCAGGAGGCCGTCGGCGAGTCCGTCGACAAGTCCGCTGTGTGAAGCACCAAGCTGCAGCAGAGTCTGCCCTGGCGATAGGTTGAATGCTCGCTCCAACGTCTCTTCCTGGTCCTGCGCGGTCGTTTTCGATTCCCTGGCTCCCGCCAACAACGCCAGTTCTGCAATCGTCTTTCTCTGTAGAAGAGCCTCGACCGTCACGGCAATTCCGCTCGCGCGGCTGCGGGACGCTACCTTCATCGCTGCAATCGAGTCGCCGCCAAGGTTGAGGAACGATCTGTCGGTACCGACCTTGATTGCCGGAAGATCCAAGACATCGGCCCAAATCTGCTGTAGCTCCCGCTCCGCGGCGGTCGTAGGCTGCATTTGATTTACCGCGTCATCGTTGATCGCCCAGGCCTGCGCGCCGGTGCTGTTGAGCCACCGGCTTATCTGCAAGCGATCGGTCTTCCCAGAGGACGTCGAAGGCAGCCGAGTCACGGGAATCCAAAAGGTAGGGACCATGTAGACCGGGAGCCTATCGCCGACCTGCTTCTGGAACTGTGCGACCTCCTGGGCCAGGTTGCCGCGTAGCGACGGCGCAACCAGGGGTATCTGGTCTTGAGCCTGAGCCGGGTCCACCGTCGTTGGGTCGCCCGTCGTCGGGTCGCAGTACCGCGACGAGGCGACCATAGTCACCAGCTTGCCCCTCAGCGGCCCCTCTTTCGGGACCAGAGCAACCGCACTCTCAATGCCTGCGAGGCTCAGGAGGTGGTGCTCTATCTCCTCCAGTTCCACGCGCTGTCCGTTGACTTTGACCTGGGCATCTCGACGCCCGATGAAAGCCAGTGAGCCGTCTAGGTTTTGCCTGACGAGGTCGCCGGTCTTGTAGAACCGGTAGCGTGATTCCTTGGCCCACGGCGGTCTTGAAATAAATGACTCGGCCGTTAGTTGCGCATCCCCGTAATATCCGTCCGCCAAGTTCGGGCCCTCGATCAGGAGTTCGCCAACGGCGCCGACTGGCGCCAGGTGGTCCGATCCTGGAGCGACTACCCACGCGCGGCATCCAAACGGCTTACCGATAGAGGAGCTCCCTCTGTCGTCGATGCCGCGGACAACCTCGGCCGTGCATGCAACGCAGACCTCTGTAGGTCCATAGGCATTGATCAGAACGGCCTTGTCGTGCCAGCGCTGGATGAGATCCAGCCCGAGCAACTCTCCGATGGTAACAATAGTGAGATCCTGGCCCTCCAAGCGGTTTGGCGGAAGCAGGCGCAGGACCGTGGGCGTGAGAAACAGCCAGTTCAGCTTCGCATTCTCGATAAAGTCGACGAGCCCGTCCATGCGTTCTGCCTCACTCGGCACAAAGACAGTCCCGCCGCAATCAAGCGTAGAGAAGATCTCGCAGATCATGGCATCCCATGTGTAAGCCGCGAATTGAAGGGACCTTGAATGCTCGCCGAGCTGAAACGCGTCTGCGCATTCCGCTATGGCTCCACACGCTGCCTGATGAGATACAACGACACCCTTGGGCGTGCCTGTGGAGCCGGAGGTGAAGATGATGTACGCTGGATCTAAAGGATCGACGTGGGGCAACGATATCTCAGAGCGGGCCGTCGTGCTGGCCCTATCCTCTATAAGTATGACTTTCAGTCCAGGCCGCTCAATACCCTTTGCTTTATCGTGGGTTTTACGCGAGCACAAAAGCACAGTTGCTCTAACCGTGTCGGCAAGGAAGCCCAGGCGGCTCAATGGATGTGAGGGGTCTAGGGGAACAAAAGCCGCGCCGGCTTTAAGGATGCCCAGCATCGCAACAACGGCCCACGCGGATTTTTCCATGCAAAATGGCACGGCACTGCCTCGGCCGACGCCGAGCTGGATCAACTCCCGCGCTAGGCAGCATGCTTGGTCGTCTAGCTCTTGGTAGGTAAAGCTGAGTGCCGTAGAGGCCATCGCTGTCTTCGCGACCCGCAGGAGAGCTTGACGTTGGATCCGTTCGTGGATCGTCTTAACGTCAGGATCATTGATTTCGGTCTCCTGCCAGTCCTCCACCTTTAACGCATGCATCGGACTGAAGAGGCGGAGATCTCCGATCTCCTGGAGAGGGTCCGCTGTAATAGATGTAATAGCCTCACAGACGGTGCTAATGACGGACTCCGCTTGTTCCTTGGAGAGGCAGGAGGTCCAATACCCCAGAGACACCTCTATCGTTGCGGAGTACTCCCTGACTGTTAGTGAGACATCGTACTAAGGTGGGTTAGCATAGGTAGCATAGGTAGCATAGGTAGCATAGGATGGAGCAGCGATTTAAAACAGGGCTGATTACCTCAGAAGATTTATCTACAGCAACCGCATCTAAGATAGTCCATGATGAAGGGTAAGTTGGCGTGGTATCTACTCCTATAGAAAAGAAATTGACTGTTGTGTTAAAGAGCTGTTCGCCACCACGAAGTCCTAGGCTGTGGTAGATCTTAGATAGCGATACGTGCTGGTATGGGAGACTCCTTGAGTAGCTATTCTGCATCATCTCTAAAACGGCGAGGAAGTCAGTTGGCTTATCAAACCGGGCTCTGGTTACCAGTAAGGTAATCATAGGCCCGAGGATTTCGTGTGAGCTGTCCAGCGGGACGTCGCGCCCGGAGGCAACTGTGCCAAAGGAGACGTCGATTGACCCGGTGAAAGAACGCAGGATAATCACCCATAGAGCGCGGAAAAAGGCCGAGACAGTAACGTTCGCCTCTCTGCACAATGCCCTTATAGAGAGCGCAGTCTCTGCTGACAGGATAACCTCCTCCTGTTCGTAGGTGGAGTTCGTGAAGTCGGCCGGCCGCAATACCGGGAACTTACAGATCTCAGCTCCAGCCAGTTCATCTCGCCAGTAGTCTAACACCGCATCCGGCTTCTGGCTGTTTAGATGCGCGATGAAGTCCCGATACTGGGGTATGCGCCTGCCTGCCCAGAGCTGGCTGTTGTTGATCTCGGCGGTGAAATCCTCCAGCAGTACCGTGAACGAATTTGCGTCGTAAAGGGCATGGTTAATAGTGAGCCTGATGTAAGTGTCTCCGTCCTTGGTCTGGATGATTGAAAAGCGGATGTCTCCAGTCCTACTTCGGTCGACGTCCTGGTCAGCTCTTGCGATGGCACCGAAATCGTTCGGGTTATCTATCTCCAACTCTACCAGCTCGGAGCCCAAGGCTCGCTGCGATAGCACCACTTGGAGGAAGGTACCGGCGGTGTCAATAGCATCAATGAATCGTGTCCGGAGAATCTGGTGACGTTGGACCGTCGCTCGCCAGGCCTGCTGGAGCTTGGAGGTGTCTATCCGGTTCCCGGGGGCTCTGACGCTCCACATCAGCTGACTGTTATAGAGACCGGCTGCTTTCGATTGTGCTAGGAGCATCCCTTCCTGCATCGGCGAGCAAGGGAAGATGTCCTCAATCTCTCCCAGCTCTTGGATGCCGAGCTGTGAGCGGGAGCACCGCATAATCTCGTCCAGAGCGGTGTATGAGGTCAGCTGGAGCAACGGGTAGTCGCATAGTGTCGCCGCTGGCTCTGATGTCTCTGTAAGGTGTATTGCCGCTTGAAGCGAAGTATGGCAGTTTGCTATCCACCTCATAATCCGTTCTTCTTGACTCGTCTGAGCCGGATAATCAAAACTAATGGCCAGTGAGCCTTGCTGCCATGCTGCGGCAATTTCGAACACGGCCATTCGCCGTGCTGTGCCCGGCGCTGCTAACCGCCCACCCGGGCTGGGAGTCACGCGGAGCAAGGACTCGTCTCCCCCAAGCCTTTCGAGGTCGTCAATCTCCTTGAACAGAACCTCCACCAGCTCGGGGCCGAGAGCCGCACTGCCTCCCTGACTCCGACGCGCGTCTTTCACCATCTTGATCGTCCTTGCTACTCCAGCGCGGCCTGAATCACGGTCCTGCGAAGCTGATTCCGTCCGCTGGAGCACCACCGGGCGGATGGTTGTAAACTGGCCCACCGTCCTCGTCACATCAACGTCGCCGAGCTCTCGCCCTTGGCATTCATTGTACACCACCGGCAGGTCGCGGTCGGCGAATTCAATCGCAAACGCATCTAGTACCGCGGCGATGATCAGATCCGCCGGTGTCGTGCGAAACGCACTGTTGCACAGGGTCATCAGAGCGCCCGTCTCCCGGTGCGTCATTGCAAACCCGGCTTCGCGCCTGTTAAACCAAGAGGCTTCTGATCCCCAGCACTCCGGAACTGCATTTAGAGATGGCACGATAGGCGATGGGACGGCCGGGTGTAAGCTGGCCCAGCCTTGGTACGACGCAGACGGCGGTTGGTGCAGGAGGACGCCACCCCGTAAGATACCCTCGAGGTCCGTAAAGATGATCCGCCACGACTCCATATCAACCGCCAGTCTGTTAGCTGTAAGCAGAATATAGTCCGCCCCATTTGCCAGGCGGATCAGGTCGGCCGAGAAGACCGGACCATCCTCGACCACGGCAGCCGTTTGGCTACTGGCCCAGATCTCGCCTATGGCCTCAACGGTGTCGAGCTGGTGAGTGCGCCATGTCCAGGACCCGGACCCGTCTCTGGCGAGCCTCTGCTTCCACTCGCCATTGGCATCCTGCCAAAAGCGGGCGCGGAGCATTGAATGGCGGCTGACCAGAGTCCCGACAGCAGCCAATATCACATCAGCCTCGACACGCCGCGCCATGCTCAGCAAGAGGCCGTCGGCGAGTCCGTTGACGAGTCCGCTCTGTGAAGCACCAAGCTGCAGCAGAGTCTGTCCTGGCGATAGGTTGAATGCTCGCTCCAACGTCTCTTCCTGGTCCTGCACGATCGTCTTCGATTCCATGGGTCCCGCCAACAACGCCAGTTCCGCAATCGTCTTTCTCTGTAGAAGAGCCTCGACCGTCACGGCAATTCCGCTCGCGCGGCTGCGGGACGCTACCTTCATCGCTGCAATCGAGTCGCCGCCCAGGTTGAGGAACGATCTGTCGGTACCGACCATGATTGCCGGAAGATCCAAGACATCGGCCCATATCTGCTGCATGAGATGTTCCATAGCGGTCGTAGGCTGCACCTGATCTAGCGAGTCGTCATTGATCGCCCAGGCCTGCGCGCCGGTGCTGTTGAGCCACCGGCTTATCTGCAAGCGATCGGTCTTCCCAGAGGACATCGAAGGCAGCCGAGTCACGGGAATCCAAAAGGTAGGGACCATGTAGACCGGGAGCCTATCGCCAACCTGCTTCTGGAACTGTGCGACCTCCTGGGCCAGGTTGCCGCGTAGCGACGGCGCAACTAGAGGTATCTGGTCTTGAGCCTGAGCCGGGTCCACCATCGTCGGATCGCAGTACTGCGACACCGCGACGACAGCCACGAGCTTGCCCCTCAGAGACCCTTCTTTCGGGACCAGAGCAACCGCACTCTCAATGCCTGCGAGGCTCAGGAGGTGGTGCTCTATCTCCTCCAGTTCCACGCGCTGTCCGTTGACTTTGACCTGGGCATCTCGACGCCCGATGAAAGCCAGTGAGCCGTCTAGGTTTTGCCTGACGAGGTCGCCGGTCTTGTAGAACCGGTAGCGCGATTCCTTGGCCCACGGCGGTCTTGAAATAAATGACTCGGCCGTTAGTTGCGCATCCCCGTAATATCCGTCCGCCAAGTTCGGGCCCTCGATCAGGAGTTCGCCAACGGCGCCGATTGGCGCCAGGTGGTCCGATCCTGGAGCGACTACCCACGCGCGGCATCCAAACGGCTTACCGATAGAGGAGCTCCCTCTGTCGTCGATGCCGCGGACAACCTCGGCCGTGCATGCAACGCAGACCTCTGTAGGTCCATAGGCATTGATCAGAACGGCCTTGTCGTGCCAGCGCTGGATGAGATCCAGCCCGAGCAACTCTCCGATGGTAACAATAGTGAGCTCCTGGCCCTCCAAGCGGTTTGGCGGAAGCAGGCGCAGGACCGTGGGCGTGAGAAACAGCCAGTTCAGCTTCGCATTCTCGATAAAGTCGACGAGCCCGTCCATGCGTTCTGCCTCACTCGGCACAAAGACAGTCCCGCCGCAATCAAGCGTAGAGAAGATCTCGCAGATCATGGCATCCCATGTGTAAGCCGCGAATTGAAGGGACCTTGAATGCTCGCCGAGCTGAAACGCGTCTGCGCATTCCGCTATGGCTCCACACGCTGCCTGATGAGATACAACGACACCCTTGGGCGTGCCTGTGGAGCCGGAGGTGAAGATGATGTACGCTGGATCTAAAGGATCGACGTGGGGCAACGATATCTCAGAGCGGGCCGTCGTGCTGGCCCTATCCTCTATAAGTATGACTTTCAGTCCAGGCCGCTCAATACCCTTTGCTTTGTCGTGGGTTTTGCGCGAGCACAAAAGCACGGTTGCTCTAACCGTGTCAGCAAGGAAGCCCAGGCGGCTCAATGGATGTGAGGGGTCTAGGGGAACAAAAGCCGCGCCGGCTTTAAGGATGCCCAGCATCGCAACGACGGCCCACGCGGATTTTTCCATGCAAAATGGCACGGCACTACCTCGGCCGACACCGAGCTGGATCAACTCCTGCGCTAGGCAGCATGCTTGGTCGTCTAGCTCTTGGTAGGTAAAGCTGAGTGCCGTAGAGGCCATCGCCGTCTTCGCGGCCCGTAGGAGAGCTTGACGTTGAATCCGTTCGTGGATCGTCTTAACGTCAGGATCCTTAATTTCAGTCTCGTGCCAGTCCTCCACTTTTAACGCATGCATCGGACTGAAGAGGCGGAGATCTCTGATCTCCTGGCGAGGGTCCGCCGTGATAGACGTAATGGCCTCACAGACGGTGCTGATGACGGACTCCGCTTGTTCCTTGGAGAGGCAGGAGGTCCAATACCCCAGAGACACATCTATCGCTGCGGAGTAGTCCCTAACTGTTAGTGAGACATCGTACTAAGGCGTGTTAGCATAGGTAGCATAGGTAGCATAGGATGGAGCAGCGATTTAGAATGAGACTAGTTACCTCAGAAGATCTATCTATAGTAACTCCGTCTAAGACAGTCCATGACGGAGGGTAAGTTGGCGTGGCATCTAATCCTATGGAAAAGAAGTTGACTGTTGTGTTAAAGAGCTGTTCACCACCACGAAGTCCTAGGCTGTGGTAGATCTTAGATAGCGATACGTGCTGGTATGGGAGACTCCTTGAGTAGCTATTCTGCATCATCTCTAAAACGGCGAGGAAGTCAGTTGGCTTATCAAACCGGGCTCTGGTTACCAGTAAGGTAATCATAGGCCCAAGGATTTCATGTGAGCCGTCCAGCGGGATGTCGCGCCCGGAGGCAACTGTGCCAAAAGAGACATCAATCGACCCGGTGAAAGAACGCAAGATAATCACCCATAGAGCGCGGAAAAAGGCCGAGACAGTAACGTTCGCCTCTCTGCATAACGTCCTTATGGAGAGCGCAGTCTCTGCTGACAGGATAACCTCCTCCTGTTCGTAGGTGGAGTTCGTGAAGTCGGCCGGCCGCAATACCGGGAACTTGCAGATCTCGGCTCCAGCTAGTTCATCTCGCCAGTAGTCTAACACCGCATCCGGCTTCTGGCTGTTTAGATGCGCGATGAAGTCCCGATACTGGGGTATGCGCCTGCCTGCCCAGAGCTGGCTGTTGTTGATCTCGGCGGTGAAATCCTCCAGCAGTACCGTGAACGAATTTGCGTCGTAAAGGGCATGGTTAATAGTGAGCCTGATGTAAGTGTCTCCGTCCTTGGTCTGGATGATTGAAAAGCGGATGTCTCCAGTCCTACTTCGGTCGACGTCCTGGTCAGCTCTTGCGATGGCACCGAAATCGTTCGGGTTATCTATCTCCAACTCTACCAGCTCGGAGCCCAAGGCTCGCTGCGATAGCACCACTTGGAGGAAGGTACCGGCGGTGTCAATAGCATCAATGAATCGTGTCCGGAGAATCTGGTGACGTTGGACCGTCGCTCGCCAGGCCTGCTGGAGCTTGGAGGTGTATATCCGGTTCCCGGGGGCTCTGACGCTCCACATCAGCTGACTGTTATAGAGACCGGCTGCTTTCGATTGTGCTAGGAGCATCCCTTCCTGCATTGGCGAGCAAGGGAAGATGTCCTCAATCTCTCCCAGCTCTTGGATCCCAAGCTGTAAGCGGCAGCTCTGCATGATTTTGTCCAAAGCGGTGTATGAGGTCAGCTGGAGCAACGGGTAGTCGCATAGTGTCGCCGCTGGCTCTGATGTCTCTGTAAGGTGTATTACCGCTTGAAGTGAAGTATGGCAGTTTGCTATCCACCTCATAATCCGTTCTTCTTGACTCGTCTGAGCCGGATAATCAAAACTGATGGCCAGTGAGCCTTGCTGCCATGCTGCGGCAATTTCGAACACGGCCATTCGCCGTGCTGTGCCCGGCGCTGCTAACCGCCCACCCGGGCTGGGAGTCACGCGGAGCAAGGACTCATCTCCCCCAAGCCTCTCGAGGTCGTCAATCTCCTTGAACAGAACCTCCACCGGCTCGGGGCCGAGAGCCGCACTGCCTCCCTGACTCCGACGCGCGTCTTTCACCATCTTGATCGTCCTTGCTACTCCAGCGCGGCCTGAATCACGGTCCTGCGAAGCTGATTCCGTCCGCTGGAGCACCACCGGGCGGATGGTTGTAAACTGGCCCACCGTCCTCGTCACATCAACGTCGCCGAGCTCTCGCCCTTGGCATTCATTGTACACCACCGGCAGGTCGCGGTCGGCGAATTCAATCGCAAACGCATCTAGTACCGCGGCGATGATCAGATCCGCCGGTGTCGTGCGAAACGCACTGTTGCACAGGGTCATCAGAGCGCCCGTCTCCCGGTGCGTCATTGCAAACCCGGCTTCGCGCCTGTTAAACCAAGAGGCTTCTGATCCCCAGCACTCCGGAACTGCATTTAGAGATGGCACGATAGGCGATGGGACGGCCGGGTGTAAGCTGGCCCAGCCTTGGTACGACGCAGACGGCGGTTGGTGCAGGAGGACGCCACCCCGTAAGATATCCTCGAGGTCCGTAAAGATGATCCGCCACGACTCCATATCAACCGCCAGTCTGTTAGCTGTAAGCAGAATATAGTCCGCCCCATTTGCCAGGCGGATCAGGTCGGCCGAGAAGACCGGACCATCCTCGACCACGGCAGCCGTTTGGCTACTGGCCCAGATCTCGCCTATGGCCTCAACGGTGTCGAGCTGGTGAGTGCGCCATGTCCAGGACCCGGACCCGTCTCTGGCGAGCCTCTGCTTCCACTCGCCATTGGCATCCTGCCAAAAGCGGGCGCGGAGCATTGAATGGCGGCTGACCAGAGTCCCGACAGCAGCCAATATCACATCGGCCTCGACACGCCGCGCCATGCTCAGCAAGAGGCCGTCGGCGAGTCCGTTGACGAGTCCGCTCTGTGCAGCACCAAGCTGCAGCAGAGTCTGTCCTGGCGATAGGTTGAATGCTCGCTCCAACGTCTCTTCCTGGTCCTGCACGATCGTCTTCGATTCCCTGGCTCCCGCCAACAACGCCAGTTCCGCAATCGTCTTTCTCTGTAGAAGAGCCTCGACCGTCACGGCAATTCCGCTCGCGCGGCTGCGGGACGCTACCTTCATCGCTGCAATCGAGTCGCCGCCAAGGTTGAGGAACGATCTGTCGGTACCGACCATGATTGCCGGAAGATCCAAGACATCGGCCCATATCTGCTGCATGAGATGTTCCATAGCGGTCGTAGGCTGCACCTGATCTAGCGAGTCGTCATTGATCGCCCAGGCCTGCGCGCCGGTGCTGTTGAGCCACCGGCTTATCTGCAAGCGATCGGTCTTCCCAGAGGACATCGAAGGCAGCCGAGTCACGGGAATCCAAAAGGTAGGGACCATGTAGACCGGGAGCCTATCGCCAACCTGCTTCTGGAACTGTGCGACCTCCTGGGCCAGGTTGCCGCGTAGCGACGGCGCAACTAGAGGTATCTGGTCTTGAGCCTGAGCCGGGTCCACCATCGTCGGATCGCAGTACTGCGACACCGCGACGACAGCCACGAGCTTGCCCCTCAGAGACCCTTCTTTCGGGACCAGAGCAACCGCACTCTCAATGCCTGTGAGGCTCAGGAGGTGGTGCTCTATCTCCTCCAGTTCCACGCGCTGTCCGTTGACTTTGACCTGGGCATCTCGACGCCCGATGAAAGCCAGTGAGCCGTCTAGGTTTTGCCTGACGAGGTCGCCGGTCTTGTAGAACCGGTAGCGCGATTCCTTGGCCCACGGCGGTCTTGAAATAAATGACTCGGCCGTTAGTTGCGCATCCCCGTAATATCCGTCCGCCAAGTTCGGGCCCTCGATCAGGAGTTCGCCAACGGCGCCGATTGGCGCCAGGTGGTCCGATCCTGGAGCGACTACCCACGCGCGGCATCCAAACGGCTTACCGATAGAGGAGCTCCCTCTGTCGTCGATGCCGCGGACAACCTCGGCCGTGCATGCAACGCAGACCTCTGTAGGTCCATAGGCATTGATCAGAACGGCCTTGTCGTGCCAGCGCTGGATGAGATCCAGCCCGAGCAACTCTCCGATGGTAACAATAGTGAGCTCCTGGCCCTCCAAGCGGTTTGGCGGAAGCAGGCGCAGGACCGTGGGCGTGAGAAACAGCCAGTTCAGCTTCGCATTCTCGATAAAGTCGACGAGCCCGTCCATGCGTTCTGCCTCACTCGGCACAAAGACAGTCCCGCCGCAATCAAGCGTAGAGAAGATCTCGCAGATCATGGCATCCCATGTGTAAGCCGCGAATTGAAGGGACCTTGAATGCTCGCCGAGCTGAAACGCGTCTGCGCATTCCGCTATGGCTCCACACGCTGCCTGATGAGATACAACGACACCCTTGGGCGTGCCTGTGGAGCCGGAGGTGAAGATGATGTACGCTGGATCTGAAGGATCGACGTGGGGCAACGATATCTCAGAGCGGGCCGTCGTGCTGGCCCTATCCTCTATAAGTATGACTTTCAGTCCAGGCCGCTCAATACCCCGTGCTTTGTCGTGGGTTTTACGCGAGCACAAAAGCACAGTTGCTCCAACCGTGTCGGCAAGGAAGCCCAGGCGGCTCAATGGATGTGAGGGGTCTAGGGGAACAAAAGCCGCGCCGGCTTTAAGGATGCCCAGCATCGCAACAACGGCCCACGCGGATTTTTCCATGCAAAATGGCACGGCACTGCCTCGGCCGACACCGAGCTGGATCAACTCCCGCGCTAAGCGGCATGCTTGGTCGTCTAGCTCTTGGTAGGTAAAGCTGAGTGCCGTAGAGGCCATCGCCGTCTTCGCGGCCCGCAGGAGAGCTTGACGTTGGATCCGTTCGTGGATCGTCTTAACGTTAGGATCCTTAATTTCAGTCTCGTGCCAGTCCTCCACCTTTAACGCGTGCATCGGACTGAAGAGGCGGAGATCTCCGATCTCCTGGCGAGGGTCCGCCGTGACAGACGTAATGGCCTCACAGACAGTGCTGATGACGGACTCCGCTTGTTCCTTGGAGAGGCAAGAGGTCCAATACCCCAGAGACACCTCTATTGATGCGGAGTACTCCCTGACTGTTAGTGAGACATCGTACTAAGGTGGGTTAGCATAGGTAGCATAGGTAGCATAGGTAGCATAGGTAGCATAGGTAGCATAGGTAGCATAGGATGGAGCAGCGATTTAAAACAGGGCTGATTACCTCAGAAGATTTATCTACAGCAACCGCATCTAAGATAGTCCATGATGAAGGGTAAGTTGGCGTGGTATTTACTCCTATAGAAAAGAAATTGACTGTTGTGTTAAAGAGCTGTTCGCCACCACGAAGTCCTAGGCTGTGGTAGATCTTAGATAGCGATACATGCTGGTATGGGAGACTCGTTGAATAGCTATCCTGCATCATCTCTAAAACGGCGAGGAAGTCAGTTGGCTTGTCAAACCGGGCTCTGGTTACCAGTAAGGTAATCATAGGCCCGAGGACTTCGTGTGAGCCGTCCAGCGGGATGTCGCGCCCGGAGGCAATTGTGCCAAAAGAGACATCAATCGACCCGGTGAAAGAACGCAAGATAATCACCCATAGAGCGCGGAAAAAGGCCGAGACAGTAACGTTCGCCTCTCTGCATAACGTCCTTATGGAGAGCGCAGTCTCTGCTGACAGGATAACCTCCTCCTGTTCGTAGGTGGAGTTCGTGAAGTCGGCCGGCCGCAATACCGGGAACTTGCAGATCTCAGCTCCAGCTAGTTCATCTCGCCAGTAGTCTAACACCGCATCCGACTTCTGGCTGTTTAGATGCGTGATGAAGTCCCGATACTGGGGTATGCGCCTGCCTGCCCAGAGCTGGCTGTTGTTGATCTCGGCGGTGAAATCCTCCAGCAGTACCGTGAACGAATTTGCGTCGTAAAGGGCATGGTTGATGGTGAGCCTGATGTAGGTGTCTCCGTCCTTGGTCTGGATGATTGAAAAGCGGATGTCTCCAGTCCTACTTTGGTCGACGTCCTGGTTGGCTCTTGCGATAGCACTGAAATCGTTTGGGTCATCCACCTCCGAGTACTCTAAGCACTCTACCAGCTCAGAGCCCAAGGCTCGCTGCGATAGCACCACTTGGAGGAAGGTACCGGCGGTGTCAATAGCATCAATGAATCGTGTCCGGAGAATCTGGTGACGTTGGACCGTCGCTCGCCAGGCCTGCTGGAGCTTGGAGGTGTCTATCCGGTTCCCGGGGGCTCTGACGCTCCACATCAGCTGACTGTTATAGAGACCGGCTGCTTTCGATTGTGCTAGGAGCATCCCTTCCTGCATCGGCGAGCAAGGGAAGATGTCCTCAATCTCTCCCAGCTCTTGGATGCCGAGCTGTGAGCGGGAGCACCGCATAATCTCGTCCAGAGCGGTGTATGAGGTCAGCTGGAGCAACGGGTAGTCGCATAGTGTCGCCGCTGGCTCTGATGTCTCTGTAAGGTGTATTGCCGCTTGAAGCGAAGTATGGCAGTTTGCTATCCACCTCATAATCCGTTCTTCTTGACTCGTCTGAGCCGGATAATCAAAACTAATGGCCAGTGAGCCTTGCTGCCATGCTGCGGCAATTTCGAACACGGCCATTCGCCGTGCTGTGCCCGGCGCTGCTAACCGCCCACCCGGGCTGGGAGTCACGCGGAGCAAGGACTCATCTCCCCCAAGCCTCTCGAGGTCGTCAATCTCCTTGAACAGAACCTCCACCAGCTCGGGGCCGAGAGCCGCACTGCCTCCCTGACTCCGACGCGCGTCTTTCACCATCTTGATCGTCCTTGCCAGGCTGGCGGGGCCTAAATCACGGTCCTCTGACACTGATTCCGCCCGCTGGAGCACCACCGGGCGGATGGTTGTAAACTGGCCCACCGTCCTCGTCACATCAACGTCGCCGAGCTCTCGCCCTTGGCATTCATTGTACACCACCGGCAGGTCGCGGTCGGCGAATTCAATCGCAAACGCATCTAGTACCGCGGCGATGATCAGATCCGCCGGTGTCGTGCGAAACGCACTGTTGCACAGGGTCATCAGAGCGCCCGTCTCCCGGTGCGTCATTGCAAACCCGGCTTCGCGCCTGTTAAACCAAGAGGCTTCTGATCCCCAGCACTCCGGAACTGCATTTAGAGATGGCACGATAGGCGATGGGACGGCCGGGTGTAAGCTGGCCCAGCCTTGGTACGACGCAGACGGCGGTTGGTGCAGGAGGACGCCACCCCGTAAGATATCCTCGAGGTCCGTAAAGATGATCCGCCACGACTCCATATCAACCGCCAGTCTGTTAGCTGTAAGCAGAATATAGTCCGCCCCATTTGCCAGGCGGATCAGGTCGGCCGAGAAGACCGGACCATCCTCGACCACGGCAGCCGTTTGGCTACTGGCCCAGATCTCGCCTATGGCCTCAACGGTGTCGAGCTGGTGAGTGCGCCATGTCCAGGACCCGGACCCGTCTCTGGCGAGCCTCTGCTTCCACTCGCCATTGGCATCCTGCCAAAAGCGGGCGCGGAGCATTGAATGGCGGCTGACCAGAGTCCCGACAGCAGCCAATATCACATCAGCCTCGACACGCCGCGCCATGCTCAGCAGGAGGCCGTCGGCGAGTCCGTCGACAAGTCCGCTGTGTGAAGCACCAAGCTGCAGCAGAGTCTGCCCTGGCGATAGGTTGAATGCTCGCTCCAACGTCTCTTCCTGGTCCTGCGCGGTCGTTTTCGATTCCCTGGCTCCCGCCAACAACGCCAGTTCTGCAATCGTCTTTCTCTGTAGAAGAGCCTCGACCGTCACGGCAATTCCGCTCGCGCGGCTGCGGGACGCTACCTTCATCGCTGCAATCGAGTCGCCGCCAAGGTTGAGGAACGATCTGTCGGTACCGACCTTGATTGCCGGAAGATCCAAGACATCGGCCCAAATCTGCTGTAGCTCCCGCTCCGCGGCGGTCGTAGGCTGCATTTGATTTACCGCGTCATCGTTGATCGCCCAGGCCTGCGCGCCGGTGCTGTTGAGCCACCGGCTTATCTGCAAGCGATCGGTCTTCCCAGAGGACGTCGAAGGCAGCCGAGTCACGGGAATCCAAAAGGTAGGGACCATGTAGACCGGGAGCCTATCGCCGACCTGCTTCTGGAACTGTGCGACCTCCTGGGCCAGGTTGCCGCGTAGCGACGGCGCAACCAGGGGTATCTGGTCTTGAGCCTGAGCCGGGTCCACCGTCGTTGGGTCGCCCGTCGTCGGGTCGCAGTACCGCGACGAGGCGACCATAGTCACCAGCTTGCCCCTCAGCGGCCCCTCTTTCGGGACCAGAGCAACCGCACTCTCAATGCCTGCGAGGCTCAGGAGGTGGTGCTCTATCTCCTCCAGTTCCACGCGCTGTCCGTTGACTTTGACCTGGGCATCTCGACGCCCGATGAAAGCCAGTGAGCCGTCTAGGTTTTGCCTGACGAGGTCGCCGGTCTTGTAGAACCGGTAGCGTGATTCCTTGGCCCACGGCGGTCTTGAAATAAATGACTCGGCCGTCAGTTGGGCATCCCCGTAATATCCGTCCGCCAAGTTCGGGCCCTCGATCAGGAGTTCGCCAACGGCGCCGATTGGCGCCAGGTGGTCCGATCCTGGAGCGACTACCCACGCGCGGCATCCAAACGGCTTACCGATAGAGGAGCTCCCTCTGTCGTCGATGCCGCGGACAACCTCGGCCGTGCATGCGACGCAGGCCTCTGTAGGTCCATAGGAATTGATCAGAACGGCCTTGTCGTGCCAGCGCTGGATGAGATCCAACCCGAGCAACTCTCCGATGGTAACAATAGTGAGCTCCTGGCCCTCCAAGCGCTTCGGCGGAATCAGGCGCAGGACCGTGGGCGTGAGAAACAGCCAGTTCAGCTTCGCATTCTCGATAAAGTCGACGAGCCCGTCCATGCGTTCTGCCTCACTCGGCACAAAGACAGTCCCGCCGCAATCAAGCGTAGAGAAGATCTCGCAGATCATGACATCCCATGTGTAAGTCGAGAATTGAAGGGACCTTGAATGCTCGCCGAGCTGAAACGCGTCTGCGCATCCCACTATGGCTCCACACGCTCCCTGATGAGATTCAATGACACCCTTGGGCGTGCCTGTTGAGCCGGAGGTGAAGATGATGTACGCTGGATCTGAAGGATCGACGTGGGGCAACGATATCTCAGAGCGGGCCGTCGTGCTGGCCCTATCCTCTACAAGTATGACTTTCAGTCCAGGCCGCTCAATACCCTTTGCTTTATCGTGGGTTTTGCGCGAGCACAAAAGCACAGTTGCTCCAACCTTGTCAGCAAGGAAGCCCAGGCGGCTCAATGGATGTGAGGGGTCCAGAGGCACAAAAGCCGCGCCGGCTTTGAGGATGCCCAACATCGCAATGACGGCCCACACAGACTTTTCCATGCAAAATGGCACGGCACTGCCTCGGCCGACGCCGACCTGGATCAACTCCCGCGCTAAGCGGCATGCTTGGTCGTCTAGCTCTTGGTAGGTAAAGCTGAGTGCCGTAGAGGCCATCGCCGTCTTCGCGGCCCGTAGGAGAACTTGACGTTGAATCCGTTCGTGGATCGTCTTAACGTCAGGATCATTAATTTCGGTCTCCTGCCAGTCCTCCACCTTTAACGCATGCATCGGACTGAAGAGGCGGAGATCTCCGATCTCCTGGCGAGGGTCCGCCGTGACAGACGTAATGGCCTCACAGACGGTGCTGACGACGGACTCCGCTTGTTCCTTGGAGAGGCAAGAGGTCCAATACCCCAGAGACACCTCTATTGCTGCGGAGTAGTCCCTGACTGTTAGTGAGACGTCGTACTAAGGTATGTTAGCATAGGTAGCATAGGTAGCATAGGATGGAGCAGCGATTTAGAACGGGGCTAGTTACCTCGGAAGATTTATCTATAGTAACTGCATCTAAGAGAGTCCATGACGGAGGGTAAGTTGGCATGGCATCCAATCCTGAGGAAAAGAAATTGACTGTTGTGTTGAAGAGCTGTTCGCCACCACGAAGTCCTAGGCTGTGGTAGATCTTAGATAGCGATACGTGCTGGTATGGGAGACTCGTTGAATAGCTGTCCTGCATCATCTCTAAAACGGCGAGGAAGTCAGTTGGCTTATCAAACCGGGCTCTGGTTACCAGCAAGGTAATCATGGGCCCAAGGATTTCATGTGAACCGTCCAGCGGGATGTCGCGCCCGGAGGCAATTGTGCCAAAGGAGACATCAATTAACCCGGTGAAAGAACGCAGGATAATCACCCATAGAGCGCGGAAAAAGGCCGAGACAGTAACGTTCGCCTCTCTGCATAACGTCCTTATGGAGAGCGCAGTCTCTGCTGACAGGATAACCTCCTCCTGTTCGTAGGTGGAGTTCGTGAAGTCGGCCGGCCGCAATACCGGGAACTTACAGATCTCAGCTCCAGCCAGTTCATTTCGCCAGTAGTCTAACACCGCATCCGACTTCTGGCCGTTCAGATGCGCGATGAAGTCCCGATACTGGGGTATGCGCCTGCCTGCCCAGAGCTGGCTGTCATTGACTTCGGCGGTAAAATCCTGTAACAGAACTGCGAAAGAGTTTGCGTCGTAAAGGGCATGGTTAAGGTCGAGCCTGATGTAGGTGTCTCCGCCCTTGGTCTGGACGATTGAAAAGCGGATGTCTCCAGTCCTACTTCGGTCGACGTCCTGGTTGGCTCTTGCGATAGCACTGAAATCGTTTGGGTCATCCACCTCCGAGTACTCTAAGCACTCTACCAGCTCAGAGCCCAAGGCTCGCTGCGATAGCACCACTTGGAGGAAGGTACCGGCGGTGTCAATAGCATCAATGAATCGTGTCCGGAGAATCTGGTGACGTTGGACCGTCGCTCGCCAGGCCTGCTGGAGCTTGGAGGTGTCTATCCGGTTCCCGGGGGCTCTGACGCTCCACATCAGCTGACTGTTATAGAGACCGGCTGCTTTCGATTGTGCTAGGAGCATCCCTTCCTGCATCGGCGAGCAAGGGAAGATGTCCTCAATCTCTCCCAGCTCTTGGATGCCGAGCTGTGAGCGGGAGCACCGCATAATCTCGTCCAGAGCGGTGTATGAGGTCAGCTGGAGCAACGGGTAGTCGCATAGTGTCGCCGCTGGCTCTGATGTCTCTGTAAGGTGTATTGCCGCTTGAAGCGAAGTATGGCAGTTTGCTATCCACCTCATAATCCGTTCTTCTTGACTCGTCTGAGCCGGATAATCAAAACTAATGGCCAGTGAGCCTTGCTGCCATGCTGCGGCAATTTCGAACACGGCCATTCGCCGTGCTGTGCCCGGCGCTGCTAACCGCCCACCCGGGCTGGGAGTCACGCGGAGCAAGGACTCATCTCCCCCAAGCCTCTCGAGGTCGTCAATCTCCTTGAACAGAACCTCCACCAGCTCGGGGCCGAGAGCCGCACTGCCTCCCTGACTCCGACGCGCGTCTTTCACCATCTTGATCGTCCTTGCCAGGCTGGCGGGGCCTAAATCACGGTCCTCTGACACTGATTCCGCCCGCTGGAGCACCACCGGGCGGATGGTTGTAAACTGGCCCACCGTCCTCGTCACATCAACGTCGCCGAGCTCTCGCCCTTGGCATTCATTGTACACCACCGGCAGGTCGCGGTCGGCGAATTCAATCGCAAACGCATCTAGTACCGCGGCGATGATCAGATCCGCCGGTGTCGTGCGAAACGCACTGTTGCACAGGGTCATCAGAGCGCCCGTCTCCCGGTGCGTCATTGCAAACCCGGCTTCGCGCCTGTTAAACCAAGAGGCTTCTGATCCCCAGCACTCCGGAACTGCATTTAGAGATGGCACGATAGGCGATGGGACGGCCGGGTGTAAGCTGGCCCAGCCTTGGTACGACGCAGACGGCGGTTGGTGCAGGAGGACGCCACCCCGTAAGATATCCTCGAGGTCCGTAAAGATGATCCGCCACGACTCCATATCAACCGCCAGTCTGTTAGCTGTAAGCAGAATATAGTCCGCCCCATTTGCCAGGCGGATCAGGTCGGCCGAGAAGACCGGACCATCCTCGACCACGGCAGCCGTTTGGCTACTGGCCCAGATCTCGCCTATGGCCTCAACGGTGTCGAGCTGGTGAGTGCGCCATGTCCAGGACCCGGACCCGTCTCTGGCGAGCCTCTGCTTCCACTCGCCATTGGCATCCTGCCAAAAGCGGGCGCGGAGCATTGAATGGCGCCTGACCAGAGTCCCGACGGCAGCCAATATCACATCAGCCTCGACACGCCGCGCCATGCTCAGCAGGAGGCCGTCGGCGAGTCCGTTGACGAGTCCGCTCTGTGAAGCACCAAGCTGCAGCAGAGTCTGTCCTGGCGATAGGTTGAATGCTCGCTCCAACGTCTCTTCCTGGTCCTGCACGATCGTCTTCGATTCCCTGGCTCCCGCCAACAACGCCAGTTCCGCAATCGTCTTTCTCTGTAGAAGAGCCTCGACCGTCACGGCAATTCCGCTCGCGCGGCTGCGGGACGCTACCTTCATCGCTGCAATCGAGTCGCCGCCAAGGTTGAGGAACGATCTGTCGGTACCGACCTTGATTGCCGGAAGATCCAAGACATCGGCCCATATCTGCTGCATGAGATGTTCCATAGCGGTCGTAGGCTGCACCTGATCTAGCGAGTCGTCATTGATCGCCCAGGCCTGCGCGCCGGTGCTGTTGAGCCACCGGCTTATCTGCAAGCGATCGGTCTTCCCAGAGGACATCGACGGCAGCCGAGTCACGGGAATCCAAAAGGTAGGGACCATGTAGACCGGGAGCCTATCGCCGACCTGCTTCTGGAACTGTGCGACCTCCTGGGCCAGGTTGCCGCGTAGAGACGGCGCAACCAGGGGCATTTGGTCTTGAGCCTGAGCCGGGTCCACCGTCGTCGGGTCGCCTGTCGTTGGGTCGCCCGTCGTCAGGTCGCAGTACCGCGACACCGCGACGACAGCCACGAGCTTGCCCCTCAGAGACCCTTCTTTCGGGACCAGAGCAACCGCACTCTCAATGCCTGCGAGGCTCAGGAGGTGGTGCTCTATCTCCTCCAGTTCCACGCGCTGTCCGTTGACTTTGACCTGGGCATCTCGACGCCCGATGAAAGCCAGTGAGCCGTCTAGGTTCTGCCTGACGAGGTCGCCGGTCTTGTAGAACCGGTAGCGCGATTCCTCGGCCCACGGCGGTCTTGAAACAAATGACTCGGCCGTCAGTTGGGCATCCCCGTAATATCCGTCCGCCAAGTTCGGGCCCTCGATCAGGAGTTCGCCAACGGCGCCGATTGGCGCCAGGTGGTCCGATCCTGGAGCGACTACCCACGCGCGGCATCCAAACGGCTTACCGATAGAGGAGCTCCCTCTGTCGTCGATGCCGCGGACAACCTCGGCCGTGCATGCGACGCAGGCCTCTGTAGGTCCATAGGAATTGATCAGAACGGCCTTGTCGTGCCAGCGCTGGATGAGATCCAACCCGAGCAACTCTCCGATGGTAACAATAGTGAGCTCCTGGCCCTCCAAGCGCTTCGGCGGAATCAGGCGCAGGACCGTGGGCGTGAGAAACAGCCAGTTCAGCTTCGCATTCTTGATAAAGTCGACGAGCCCGTCCATGCGTTCTGCCTCACTCGGCACAAAGACAGTCCCGCCGCAATCAAGCGTAGAGAAGATCTCGCAGATCATGGCATCCCATGTGTAAGCCGCGAATTGAAGGGACCTTGAATGCTCGCCGAGCTGAAACGCGTCTGCGCATTCCGCTATGGCTCCACACGCTGCCTGATGAGATACAACGACACCCTTGGGCGTGCCTGTGGAGCCGGAGGTGAAGATGATGTACGCTGGATCTAAAGGATCGACGTGGGGCAACGATATCTCAGAGCGGGCCGTCGTGCTGGCCCTATCCTCTACAAGTATGACTTTCAGTCCAGGCCGCTCAATACCCCGTGCTTTGTCGTGGGTTTTACGCGAGCACAAAAGCACAGTTGCTCCAACCGTGTCGGCAAGGAAGCCCAGGCGGCTCAATGGATGTGAGGGGTCTAGGGGAACAAAAGCCGCGCCGGCTTTGAGGATGCCCAACATCGCAATGACGGCCCACACAGACTTTTCCATGCAAAATGGCACGGCACTGCCTCGGCCGACGCCGACCTGGATCAACTCCCGCGCTAAGCGGCATGCTTGGTCGTCTAGCTCTTGGTAGGTAAAGCTGAGTGCCGTAGAGGCCATCGCCGTCTTCGCGGCCCGTAGGAGAACTTGACGTTGAATCCGTTCGTGGATCGTCTTAACGTCAGGATCATTAATTTCGGTCTCCTGCCAGTCCTCCACCTTTAACGCATGCATCGGACTGAAGAGGCGGAGATCTCCGATCTCCTGGCGAGGGTCCGCCGTGACAGACGTAATGGCCTCACAGACGGTGCTGATGACGGACTCCGCTTGTTCCTTGGAGAGGCAGGAGGTCCAATACCCCAGAGACACCTCTATTGCTGTGGAGTAGTCCCTGACCGTTAGGGAGACGTCATACTAAGGCGTGTTAGCATAGGTAGCATAGGATGGAGTAGCGATTTAAAACAGGGCTGATTACCTCGGAAGATTTATCTACAGCAACTTCATCTAAGAAAGTCCATAACGGAGGGTAAGTTGGCGTGGCATCCAATCCTGAGGAAAAGAAATTAACTGTTGTGTTAAAGAGCTGTTCACCACCACGAAGTCCTAGGCTGTGGTAGATCTTGGACAGCGATACGTGCTGGTATGGGAGACTCCTTGAGTAGCTATTCTGCATCATCTCCAAAACGGCGAGGAAGTCGGTTGGCTTATCAAACCGGGCTCTGGTTACCAGTAAGGTAATCATAGGCCCAAGGATTTCATGTGAGCCGTCCAGCGGGATGTCGCGCCCGGAGGCAACTGTGCCAAAAGAGACATCAATCGACCCGGTGAAAGAACGCAGGATAATCACCCATAGGGCGCGGAAAAAGGCCGAGACAGTAACGTTCGCCTCTCTGCATAACGTCCTTATGGAGAGCGCAGTCTCTGCTGACAGGATAACCTCCTCCTGTTCGTAGGTGGAGTTCGTGAAGTCGGCCGGCCGCAATA
The DNA here is from genome assembly GCA_029844175.1 of Trichoderma sp. CBMAI-0179. Classification (NCBI taxonomy): domain Eukaryota; kingdom Fungi; phylum Ascomycota; class Sordariomycetes; order Hypocreales; family Hypocreaceae; genus Trichoderma; species Trichoderma sp. CBMAI-0179. The sequence goes on along the minus strand of JAJNCJ010000018.1, from coordinate 108,507 downwards.
CCGGGAACTTGCAGATCTCAGCTCCAGCTAGTTCATCTCGCCAGTAGTCTAACACCGCATCCGACTTCTGGCTGTTTAGATGCGCGATGAAGTCCCGATACTGGGGTATGCGCCTGCCTGCCCAGAGCTGGCTGTTGTTAATCTCGGCGGTGAAATCCTCCAGCAGTACCGTGAACGAATTTGCGTCGTAAAGTGCATGGTTGATGGTGAGCCTGATGTAGGTGTCTCCGTCCTTGATCTGGATGATTGAAAAGCGGATGTCTCCAGTCCTACTTCGGTCGACGTCCTGGTCAGCTCTTGCGATGGCACCGAAATCGTTCGGGTTATCTATCTCCAACTCTACCAGCTCGGAGCCCAAGGCTCGCTGCGATAGCACCACTTGGAGGAAGGTACCGGCGGTGTCAATAGCATCAATGAATCGTGTCCGGAGAATCTGGTGACGTTGGACCGTCGCTCGCCAGGCCTGCTGGAGCTTGGAGGTGTCTATCCGGTTCCCGGGGGCTCTGACGCTCCACATCAGCTGACTGTTATAGAGACCGGCTGCTTTCGATTGTGCTAGGAGCATCCCTTCCTGCATCGGCGAGCAAGGGAAGATGTCCTCAATCTCTCCCAGCTCTTGGATGCCGAGCTGTGAGCGGGAGCACCGCATAATCTCGTCCAGAGCGGTGTATGAGGTCAGCTGGAGCAACGGGTAGTCGCATAGTGTCGCCGCTGGCTCTGATGTCTCTGTAAGGTGTATTGCCGCTTGAAGCGAAGTATGGCAGTTTGCTATCCACCTCATAATCCGTTCTTCTTGACTCGTCTGAGCCGGATAATCAAAACTAATGGCCAGTGAGCCTTGCTGCCATGCTGCGGCAATTTCGAACACGGCCATTCGCCGTGCTGTGCCCGGCGCTGCTAACCGCCCACCCGGGCTGGGAGTCACGCGGAGCAAGGACTCATCTCCCCCAAGCCTCTCGAGGTCGTCAATCTCCTTGAACAGAACCTCCACCAGCTCGGGGCCGAGAGCCGCACTGCCTCCCTGACTCCGACGCGCGTCTTTCACCATCTTGATCGTCCTTGCCAGGCTGGCGGGGCCTAAATCACGGTCCTCTGACACTGATTCCGCCCGCTGGAGCACCACCGGGCGGATGGTTGTAAACTGGCCCACCGTCCTCGTCACATCAACGTCGCCGAGCTCTCGCCCTTGGCATTCATTGTACACCACCGGCAGGTCGCGGTCGGCGAATTCAAGCGCGAACGCATCTAATACCGCGGCGATGATCAGATCCGCCGGTGTCGTGCGAAACGCACTGTTGCACAGGGTCATCAGAGCGCCCGTCTCCCGGTGCGTCATTGCAAACCCGGCTTCGCGCCTGTTAAACCAAGAGGCTTCTGATCCCCAGCATTCCGGAACTGCATTTAGAGATGGCACGATAGGCGATGGGACGGCCGGGTGTAAGCTAACCCAGCCTTGGTACGACGCAGACGGCGGTTGGTGCAGGAGGACGCCACCCCGGAGAATATCCTCAAGGTCCGTAAAGATGATCCGCCACGACTCCATATCAACCGCCAGTCTGTTAGCTGTAAGCAGAATATAGTCCACCTTATTTGCCAGGCGGATGAGATCGGCCGAGAAGACCGGACCATCCTCGACCACGGCAGCCGTTTGGCTACTGGCCCAGATCTCGCCTATGGCCTCAACGGTGTCGAGCTGGTGAGTGCGCCATGTCCAGGACCCGGACCCGTCTCTGGCGAGCCTCTGCTTCCACTCGCCATTGGCATCCTGCCAAAAGCGGGCGCGGAGCATTGAATGGCGGCTGACCAGAGTCCCGACAGCAGCCAATATCACATCAGCCTCGACACGCCGCGCCATGCTCAGCAGGAGGCCGTCGGCGAGTCCGTTGACGAGTCCGCTCTGTGAAGCACCAAGCTGCAGCAGAGTCTGTCCTGGCGATAGGTTGAATGCTCGCTCCAACGTCTCTTCCTGGTCCTGCACGATCGTCTTCAATTCCCTGGCTCCCGCCAACAACGCCAGTTCTGCAATCGTCTTTCTCTGTAGAAGAGCCTCGACCGTCACGGCAATTCCGCTCGCGCGGCTGCGGGACGCTACCTTCATCGCTGCAATCGAGTCGCCGCCCAGGTTGAGGAACGATCTGTCGGTACCGACCTTGATTGCCGGAAGATCCAAGACATCGGCCCAAATCTGCTGTAGCTCCCGCTCCGCGGCGGTCGTAGGCTGCATTTGATTTACCGCGTCATCGTTGATCGCCCAGGCCTGCGCGCCGGTGCTGTTGAGCCACCGGCTTATCTGCAAGCGATCGGTCTTCCCAGAGGACGTCGAAGGCAGCCGAGTCACGGGAATCCAAAAGGTAGGGACCATGTAGACCGGGAGCCTATCGCCGACCTGCTTCTGGAACTGTGCGACCTCCTGGGCCAGGTTGCCGCGTAGCGACGGCGCAACCAGGGGTATCTGGTCTTGAGCCTGAGCCGGGTCCACCATCGTCGGATCGCAGTACTGCGACACCGCGACGACAGCCACGAGCTTGCCCCTCAGAGACCCTTCTTTCGGGACCAGAGCAACCGCACTCTCAATGCCTGCGAGGCTCAGGAGGTGGTGCTCTATCTCCTCCAGTTCCACGCGCTGTCCGTTGACTTTGACCTGGGCATCTCGACGCCCGATGAAAGCCAGTGAGCCGTCTAGGTTTTGCCTGACGAGGTCGCCGGTCTTGTAGAACCGGTAGCGTGATTCCTTGGCCCACGGCGGTCTTGAAATAAATGACTCGGCCGTCAGTTGGGCATCCCCGTAATATCCGTCCGCCAAGTTCGGGCCCTCGATCAGGAGTTCGCCAACGGCGCCGATTGGCGCCAGGTGGTCCGATCCTGGAGCGACTACCCACGCGCGGCATCCAAACGGCTTACCGATAGAGGAGCTCCCTCTGTCGTCGATGCCGCGGACAACCTCGGCCGTGCATGCGACGCAGGCCTCTGTAGGTCCATAGGAATTGATCAGAACGGCCTTGTCGTGCCAGCGCTGGATGAGATCCAACCCGAGCAACTCTCCGATGGTAACAATAGTGAGCTCCTGGCCCTCCAAGCGCTTCGGCGGAATCAGGCGCAGGACCGTGGGCGTGAGAAACAGCCAGTTCAGCTTCGCATTCTCGATAAAGTCGACGAGCCCGTCCATGCGTTCTGCCTCACTCGGCACAAAGACAGTCCCGCCGCAATCAAGCGTAGAGAAGATCTCGCAGATCATGACATCCCATGTGTAAGTCGAGAATTGAAGGGACCTTGAATGCTCGCCGAGCTGAAACGCGTCTGCGCATCCCACTATGGCTCCACACGCTCCCTGATGAGATTCAATGACACCCTTGGGCGTGCCTGTTGAGCCTGAGGTGAAGACGATGTACGCTGGATCTGAAGGATCGACGTGGGGCAACGATATCTCAGAGCGGGCCGTCGTGCTGGCCCTATCCTCTACAAGTATGACTTTCAGTCCAGGCCGCTCAATACCCCGTGCTTTGTCGTGGGTTTTGCGCGAGCACAAAAGCACGGTTGCTCCAACCGTGTCAGCAAGGAAGCCCAGGCGGCTCAATGGATGTGAGGGGTCCAGAGGCACAAAAGCCGCGCCGGCTTTGAGGATGCCCAGCATCGCAACAACGGCCCACACAGACTTTTCCATGCAAAATGGCACGGCACTACCTCGGCCGACACCGAGCTGGATCAACTCCCGCGCCAGGCAGCATGCTTGGTCGTCTAGCTCTTGGTAGGTAAAGCTGAGTGCCGTAGAGGCCATCGCTGTCTTCACGGCCCGCAGGAGAGCTTGACGTTGGATCCGTTCGTGGATCGTCTTAACGTCAGGATCCTTAATTTCTGTCTCCTGCCAGTCCTCCACCTTTGACGCGTGCACCGGACTAAAGAGGCGGAGATCTCCGATCTCCTGGCGAGGGTCCGCCGTGATAGATGTAATAGCCTCACAGACGGTGCTAATGACGGACTCCGCTTGTTCCTTAGAGAGGCAGGAGGTCCAATACCCCAGAGACACCTCTATCGTTGCGGAGTAGTCCCTGACCGTTAGTGAGACGTCGTACTAAGGCGTGTTAGTATTCCATGCTGTGCGGGCTATGAGCAGGGTCTGCTTACCTCAGTAGAGTTATCTTCGATTACTTTATCTAAGACAGTCCATGACGGAGGGTAAGTTGGCGTGGCATCTAATCCTATAGAAAAGAAATTGACTGTTGTGTTGAAGAGCTGTTCGCCACCACGAAGTCCCAGGCTGTGGAAGATCTTAGACAGCGATATGTGCTGGTAGGGGAGACTCCGTGAGTAGCTATTCTGCATCATCTCCAAAACGGCGAGGAAGTCGGTTGGCTTATCGAACCGGGCTCTGGTTACCAGTAAGGTAATCATAGGCCCGAGGATTTCGTGTGAGCTGTCCAGCGGGACGTCGCGCCCGGAGGCAACTGTGCCAAAGGAGACGTCGATTGACCCGGTGAAAGAACGCAGGATAATCACCCATAGAGCGCGGAAAAAGGCCGAGACAGTAACGTTCGCCTCTCTGCATAATGTCCTTATAGAGAGCGCAGTCTCTGCTGACAGGATAACCTCCTCCTGCTCGTAGGTGGAGTTGGTGAAGTCGGCCGGCCGCAATACCGGGAACTTACAGATCTCAGCTCCAGCCAGTTCATCTCGCCAGTAGTCTAACACCGCATCCGACTTCTGGCTGTTTAGATGCGTGATGAAGTCCCGATACTGGGGTATGCGCCTGCCTGCCCAGAGCTGGCTGTTGTTGATCTCGGCGGTGAAATCCTCCAGCAGTACCGTGAACGAATTTGCGTCGTAAAGGGCATGGTTAATAGTGAGCCTGATGTAGGTGTCTCCGTCCTTGGTCTGGATGATTGAAAAGCGGATGTCTCCAGTCCTACTTCGGTCGACGTCCTGGTCAGCTCTTGCGATGGCACCGAAATCGTTCGGGTTATCTATCTCCAACTCTACCAGCTCGGAGCCCAAGGCTCGCTGCGATAGCACCACTTGGAGGAAGGTACCGGCGGTGTCAATAGCATCAATGAATCGTGTCCGGAGAATCTGGTGACGTTGGACCGTCGCTCGCCAGGCCTGCTGGAGCTTGGAGGTGTCTATCCGGTTCCCGGGGGCTCTGACGCTCCACATCAGCTGACTGTTATAGAGACCGGCTGCTTTCGATTGTGCTAGGAGCATCCCTTCCTGCATTGGCGAGCAAGGGAAGATGTCCTCAATCTCTCCCAGCTCTTGGATGCCGAGCTGTGAGCGGGAGCACCGCATAATCTCGTCCAGAGCGGTGTATGAGGTCAGCTGGAGCAACGGGTAGTCGCATAGTGTCGCCGCTGGCTCTGATGTCTCTGTAAGGTGTATTGCCGCTTGAAGCGAAGTATGGCAGTTTGCTATCCACCTCATAATCCGTTCTTCTTGACTCGTCTGAGCCGGATAATCAAAACTGATGGCCAGTGAGCCTTGCTGCCATGCTGCGGCAATTTCGAACACGGCCATTCGCCGTGCTGTGCCCGGCGCTGCTAACCGCCCACCCGGGCTGGGAGTCACGCGGAGCAAGGACTCATCTCCCCCAAGCCTCTCGAGGTCGTCAATCTCCTTGAACAGAACCTCCACCAGCTCGGGGCCGAGAGCCGCACTGCCTCCCTGACTCCGACGCGCGTCTTTCACCATCTTGATCGTCCTTGCCAGGCTGGCGGGGCCTAAATCACGGTCCTCTGACACTGATTCCGCCCGCTGGAGCACCACCGGGCGGATGGTTGTAAACTGGCCCACCGTCCTCGTCACATCAACGTCGCCGAGCTCTCGCCCTTGGCATTCATTGTACACCACCGGCAGGTCGCGGTCGGCGAATTCAAGCGCGAACGCATCTAATACCGCGGCGATGATCAGATCCGCCGGTGTCGTGCGAAACGCACTGTTGCACAGGGTCATCAGAGCGCCCGTCTCCCGGTGCGTCATTGCAAACCCGGCTTCGCGCCTGTTAAACCAAGAGGCTTCTGATCCCCAGCATTCCGGAACTGCATTTAGAGATGGCACGATAGGCGATGGGACGGCCGGGTGTAAGCTAACCCAGCCTTGGTACGACGCAGACGGCGGTTGGTGCAGGAGGACGCCACCCCGGAGAATATCCTCAAGGTCCGTAAAGATGATCCGCCACGACTCCATATCAACCGCCAGTCTGTTAGCTGTAAGCAGAATATAGTCCACCTTATTTGCCAGGCGGATGAGATCGGCCGAGAAGACCGGACCATCCTCGACCACGGCAGCCGTTTGGCTACTGGCCCAGATCTCGCCTATGGCCTCAACGGTGTCGAGCTGGTGAGTGCGCCATGTCCAGGACCCGGACCCGTCTCTGGCGAGCCTCTGCTTCCACTCGCCATTGGCATCCTGCCAAAAGCGGGCGCGGAGCATTGAATGGCGGCTGACCAGAGTCCCGACAGCAGCCAATATCACATCGGCCTCGACACGCCGCGCCATGCTCAGCAAGAGGCCGTCGGCGAGTCCGTTGACGAGTCCGCTCTGTGCAGCACCAAGCTGCAGCAGAGTCTGCCCTGGCGATAGGTTGAATGCTCGCTCCAACGTCTCTTCCTGGTCCTGCACGATCGTCTTCGATTCCCTGGCTCCCGCCAACAACGCCAGTTCCGCAATCGTCTTTCTCTGTAGAAGAGCCTCGACCGTTACGGCAATTCCGCTCGCGCGGCTGCGGGACGCTACCTTCATCGCTGCAATCGAGTCGCCGCCAAGGTTGAGGAACGATCTGTCGGTACCGACCGTGATTGCCGGAAGATCCAAGACATCGGCCCATATCTGCTGCATGAGATGTTCCATAGCGGTCGTAGGCTGCACCTGATCTAGCGAGTCGTCATTGATCGCCCAGGCCTGCGCGCCGGTGCTGTTGAGCCACCGGCTTATCTGCAAGCGATCGGTCTTCCCAGAGGACATCGAAGGCAGCCGAGTCACGGGAATCCAAATGGTAGGGACCATGTAGACCGGGAGCCTATCGCCGACCTGCTTCTGGAACTGTGCGACCTCCTGGGCCAGGTTGCCGCGTAGCGACGGCGCAACCAGGGGTATCTGGTCTTGAGCCTGAGTCAGGTCGCCCGTCTTCGTGTCGCAGTATCGCGACACGGCGACGACAGCCACGAGCTTGCCCCTCAGAGACCCTTCTTTCGGGACCAGAGCAACCGCACTCTCAATGCCTGCGAGGCTCAGGAGGTGGTGCTCTATCTCCTCCAGTTCCACGCGCTGTCCGTTGACTTTGACCTGGGCATCTCGACGCCCGATGAAAGCCAGTGAGCCGTCTAGGTTTTGCCTGACGAGGTCGCCGGTCTTGTAGAACCGGTAGCGTGATTCCTTGGCCCACGGCGGTCTTGAAATAAATGACTCGGCCGTCAGTTGGGCATCCCCGTAATATCCGTCCGCCAAGTTCGGGCCCTCGATCAGGAGTTCGCCAACGGCGCCGATTGGCGCCAGGTGGTCCGATCCTGGAGCGACTACCCACGCGCGGCATCCAAACGGCTTGCCGACAGAGGAGCTCCCTCTGTCGTCGATGCCGCGGACAACCTCGGCCGTGCATGCAACGCAGACCTCTGTAGGTCCATAGGCATTGATTAGAACGGCCTTGTCGTGCCAGCGCTGGATGAGATCCAACCCGAGCAACTCTCCGATGGTAACAATAGTGAGCTCCTGGCCCTCCAAGCGCTTCGGCGGAATCAGGCGCAGGACCGTGGGCGTGAGAAACAGCCAGTTCAGCTTCGCATTCTTGATAAAGTCGACGAGCCCGTCCATGCGTTCTGCCTCACTCGGCACAAAGACAGTCCCGCCGCAATCAAGCGTAGAGAAGATCTCGCAGATCATGGCATCCCATGTGTAAGCCGCGAATTGAAGGGACCTTGAATGCTCGCCGAGCTGAAACGCGTCTGCGCATTCCGCTATGGCTCCACACGCTGCCTGATGAGATACAACGACACCCTTGGGCGTGCCTGTTGAGCCTGAGGTGAAGACGATGTACGCTGGATCTGAAGGATCGACGTGGGGCAACGATATCTCAGAGCGGGCCGTCGTGCTGGCCCTATCTTCCACAACTACAACTTTCAGTCCAGGCCGCTTAATAGCCTGTGCTTTGTCGTGGGTTTTGCGCGAGCACAAAAGCACGGTTGCTCCAACCGTGTCAGCAAGGAAGCCCAGGCGGCTCAATGGATGTGAGGGGTCCAGAGGCACAAAAGCCGCGCCGGCTTTGAGGATGCCCAGCATCGCAACAACGGCCCACGCGGATTTTTCCATGCAAAATGGCACGGCACTACCTCGGCCGACACCGAGCTGGATCAACTCCCGCGCCAGGCAGCATGCTTGGTCGTCTAGCATTTGGTAGGTAAAGCTAAGTGCCGTAGAGGCCATCGCTGTCTTCACGGCCCGCAGGAGAGCTTGACGTTGGATCCGTTCGTGGATCGTCCTAAGGTCAGGATCCTTAATTTCTGTCTCCTGCCAGTCCTCCACCTTTAACGCGTGCACCGGACTAAAGAGGCGGAGATCTCCGATCTCCTGGCGAGGGTCCACCGTGATAGATGTAATAGCCTCACAGACGGTGCTAATGACGGACTCCGCTTGTTCCTTAGAGAGGCAGGAGGTCCAATACCCCAGAGACACCTCTATCGTTGCGGAGTAGTCCCTGACCGTTAGTGAGACGTCGTACTAAGGCGTGTTAGTATTCCATGCTGTGCGGGCTATGAGCAGGGTCTGCTTACCTCAGTAGAGTAATCTTCGATTACTTTATCTAAGACAGTCCATGACGGAGGGTAAGTTGGCGTGGCATCCAATCCTATAGAAAAGAAATTGACTGTTGTGTTGAAGAGCTGTTCGCCACCACGAAGTCCCAGGCTGTGGAAGATCTTAGACAGCGATATGTGCTGGTAGGGGAGACTCCGTGAGTAGCTATTCTGCATCATCTCCAAAACGGCGAGGAAGTCGGTTGGCTTATCAAACCGGGCTCTGGTTACCAGTAAGGTAATCATAGGCCCGAGGATTTCGTGTGAGCTGTCCAGCGGGACGTCGCGCCCGGAGGCAACTGTGCCAAAGGAGACGTCGATTGACCCGGTGAAAGAACGCAGGATAATCACCCATAGAGCGCGGAAAAAGGCCGAGACAGTAACGTTCGCCTCTCTGCACAATGCCCTTATAGAGAGCGCAGTCTCTGCTGACAGGATAACCTCCTCCTGTTCGTAGGTGGAGTTCGTGAAGTCGGCCGGCCGCAATACCGGGAACTTACAGATCTCAGCTCCAGCTAGTTCATTTCGCCAGTAGTCTAACACCGCATCCGACTTCTGGCCGTTCAGATGCGCGATGAAGTCCCGATACTGGGGTATGCGCCTGCCTGCCCAGAGCTGGCTGTTGTTGATCTCGGCGGTGAAATCCTCCAGCAGTACCGTGAACGAATTTGCGTCGTAAAGGGCATGGTTAATAGTGAGCCTGATGTAGGTGTCTCCGTCCTTGGTCTGGATGATTGAAAAGCGGATGTCTCCAGTCCTACTTCGGTCGACGTCCTGGTCAGCTCTTGCGATGGCACCGAAATCGTTCGGGTTATCTATCTCCAACTCTACCAGCTCGGAGCCCAAGGCTCGCTGCGATAGCACCACTTGGAGGAAGGTACCGGCGGTGTCAATAGCATCAATGAATCGTGTCCGGAGAATCTGGTGACGTTGGACCGTCGCTCGCCAGGCCTGCTGGAGCTTGGAGGTGTCTATCCGGTTCCCGGGGGCTCTGACGCTCCACATCAGCTGACTGTTATAGAGACCGGCTGCTTTCGATTGTGCTAGGAGCATCCCTTCCTGCATTGGCGAGCAAGGGAAGATGTCCTCAATCTCTCCCAGCTCTTGGATCCCAAGCTGTAAGCGGCAGCTCTGCATGATTTTATCCAAAGCGGTGTATGAGGTCAGCTGGAGCAACGGGTAGTCGCATAGTGTCGCCGCTGGCTCCGATGTCTCCGTGAAGTGTATTACCGCTTGAAGTGAATTATGGCAGTTTGCTATCCACCTCATAATCCGTTCTTCTTGACTCGTCTGAGCCGGATAATCAAAACTGATGGCCAGTGAGCCTTGCTGCCATGCTGCGGCAATTTCGAACACGGCCATTCGCCGTGCTGTGCCCGGCGCTGCTAACCGCCCACCCGGGCTGGGAGTCACGCGGAGCAAGGACTCATCTCCCCCAAGCCTCTCGAGGTCGTCAATCTCCTTGAACAGAACCTCCACCGGCTCGGGGCCGAGAGCCGCACTGCCTCCCTGACTCCGACGCGCGTCTTTCACCATCTTGATCGTCCTTGCTACTCCAGCGCGGCCTGAATCACGGTCCTGCGAAGCTGATTCCGTCCGCTGGAGCACCACCGGGCGGATGGTTGTAAACTGGCCCACCGTCCTCGTCACATCAACGTCGCCGAGCTCTCGCCCTTGGCATTCATTGTACACCACCGGCAGGTCGCGGTCGGCGAATTCAATCGCAAACGCATCTAGTACCGCGGCGATGATCAGATCCGCCGGTGTCGTGCGAAACGCACTGTTGCACAGGGTCATCAGAGCGCCCGTCTCCCGGTGCGTCATTGCAAACCCGGCTTCGCGCCTGTTAAACCAAGAGGCTTCTGATCCCCAGCACTCCGGAACTGCATTTAGAGATGGCACGATAGGCGATGGGACGGCCGGGTGTAAGCTGGCCCAGCCTTGGTACGACGCAGACGGCGGTTGGTGCAGGAGGACGCCACCCCGTAAGATATCCTCGAGGTCCGTAAAGATGATCCGCCACGACTCCATATCAACCGCCAGTCTGTTAGCTGTAAGCAGAATATAGTCCGCCCCATTTGCCAGGCGGATCAGGTCGGCCGAGAAGACCGGACCATCCTCGACCACGGCAGCCGTTTGGCTACTGGCCCAGATCTCGCCTATGGCTTCAACGGTGTCGAGCTGGTGAGTGCGCCATGTCCAGGACCCGGACCCGTCTCTGGCGAGCCTCTGCTTCCACTCGCCATTGGCATCCTGCCAAAAGCGGGCGCGGAGCATTGAATGGCGCCTGACCAGAGTCCCGACAGCAGCCAATATCACATCGGCCTCGACACGCCGCGCCATGCTCAGCAAGAGGCCGTCGGCGAGTCCGTTGACGAGTCCGCTCTGTGCAGCACCAAGCTGCAGCAGAGTCTGCCCTGGCGATAGGTTGAATGCTCGCTCCAACGTCTCTTCCTGGTCCTGCACGATCGTCTTCGATTCCCTGGCTCCCGCCAACAACGCCAGTTCCGCAATCGTCTTTCTCTGTAGAAGAGCCTCGACCGTTACGGCAATTCCGCTCGCGCGGCTGCGGGACGCTACCTTCATCGCTGCAATCGAGTCGCCGCCAAGGTTGAGGAACGATCTGTCGATACCGACCGTGATTGCCGGAAGATCCAAGACATCGGCCCATATCTCCTGTAGCTCCCGCTCCGCGGCGGTCGTAGGCTGCACCTGATCTAGCGAGTCGTCATTGATCGCCCAGGTCTGTGCGCCGGTGCTGTTGAGCCACCGGCTAATCTGTAAGCGATCGGTCTTCCCAGAGGACATCAACGGCAGCCGAGTCACGGGAATCCAAATGGTAGGGACCATGTAGACCGGGAGCCTATCGCCGACCTGCTTCTGGAACTGTGCGACCTCCTGGGCCAGGTTGCCGCGTAGCGACGGCGCAACCAGGGGTATCTGGTCTTGAGCCTGAGTCAGGTCGCCCGTCTTCGTGTCGCAGTATCGCGACACGGCGACGACAGCCACGAGCTTGCCCCTCAGAGACCCTTCTTTCGGGACCAGAGCAACCGCACTCTCAATGCCTGCGAGGCTCAGGAGGTGGTGCTCTATCTCCTCCAGTTCCACGCGCTGTCCGTTGACTTTGACCTGGGCATCTCGACGCCCGATGAAAGCCAGTGAGCCGTCTAGGTTTTGCCTGACGAGGTCGCCGGTCTTGTAGAACCGGTAGCGTGATTCCTTGGCCCACGGCGGTCTTGAAATAAATGACTCGGCCGTCAGTTGGGCATCCCCGTAATATCCGTCCGCCAAGTTCGGGCCCTCGATCAGGAGTTCGCCAATGTCGCCGATTGGCGCCAGGTGGTCCGATCCTGGAGCGACTACCCACGCGCGGCATCCAAACGGCTTGCCAATGGAGCCCCCTCTGTCGTCGATGCCGCGGACAACCTCGGCCGTGCATGCAACGCAGGCCTCTGTAGGTCCATAGGCATTAATTAGAACGGCCTTGTCGTGCCAGCGCTGGATGAGATCCAGCCCGAGCAACTCTCCGGCGGTAACAATAGTGAGATCCTGGCCCTCCAAGCGCTTCGGTGGAAGCAGGCGCAGGACCGTGGGCGTGAGAAACAGCCAGTTCAGCTTCGCATTCTTGATAAAGTCGACGAGCCCGTCCATGCGTTCTGCCTCACTCGGCACAAAGAGAGTCCCGCCGCAATCAAGCGTAGAGAAGATCTCGCAGATCATGACATCCCATGTGTAAGCCGCGAATTGAAGGGACCTTGAATGCTCGCCGAGCTGAAATTCATCTGCGCATCCCGCTATGGCTCCACACGCTGCCTGATGAGATACAACGACACCCTTGGGCGTGCCTGTTGAGCCTGATGTAAAGATGATGTACGATGGATCTGAAGGATCGACGTGGGGCAACGATATCTCAGAGCGGTCCGTCGTGCTGGCCCTATCTTCCACAACTACAACTTTCAGTCCAGGCCGCTTAATACCCTTTGCTTTGTCGTGGGTGTTGCGCGAGCATAAAAGCACAGTTGCTCCAACCGTGTCAGCAAGGAAGCCCAGGCGGCTCAATGGATGTGAGGGGTCCATAGGAACTAAAGCCGCGCCGGCTTTGAGGATGCCCAGCATCGCAACGACGGCCCACGCAGACTTTTCTATGCAAAATGGCACGGCACTGCCTCGGCTGACGCCGAGCTGGATCAACTCCCGCGCTAGGCAGCATGCCCGGTCGTCTAGCTCTTGGTAGGTAAAGCTGAGTGCTGTAGAGGCCATCGCCGTCTTCGCGGCCCGTAGGAGAGCTTGACGTTGGATCCGTTCGTGGATCGTCCTAACGTCAGGATCCTTAATTTCTGTCTCCTGCCAGTCCTCCACCTTTGACGCGTGCACCGGACTGAAGAGGCGGAGATCTCTGATCTTCTGGTGCGTATTCCCTTGGCCAGATTTGACAGTATGCCAGTATTCCGATGTCTTTCGCATGAGACATATTACTGATGCTAGCGACTGCTCACATGCCGTTCTCCAATGCGAAACGCTCTCCTTCGAAGCCGCGTTGGCTGGAATCCTAGTCCTGATGCAAATCAAGCCTTTTTCCGCCATCGCTAGAACCTCGAGCTTGTTCATGGAGATCTCGGAATTTTTGTCAGGAGGGTCATTGCCTCCTTTGACCGGCATGTCGTTGCGCGTCTTCAAGCCGGTTTTCCCTTCCTCGCCAAGCTCTGCCACTGTGCGCACGGCGACAGATCCAAAACTCTTCTGTGAACATGAATGGTGCGCTTCCGCCACCATCTTAATCATCTCCATCAATCGGCCTTCGTTCTCATGACCATAAGTTGCTCCATTTTCTTGATCGAGATTGATTAGTAAATCGGTCGCCGTCAAATCTGCCGAAATCGCCTCGTCGTCCTGTTCACAGGATATTTTCAGCACCATGCGATCGGTAAATACGCGTTCGAATGCCTCGAGAGTGGCGGCTATGGTTAGTACGATCGCCTCTGTTTGCACTGAGTCATTGCCGATCACCATTACCGTCTCAGTGTCTTCCGGAAATCCGGCGACCACAAAGCCAGCGTTATGATGCTCCTGCTGTGGCCAACTAGAAAAACCCTGCTTCGCAATGTTTTGCTTTCCATTAGCAATTTTTTTGTCAGTGAAACGACCATCAGGGCTTCCCAGTTGATCCATTGTAATGTTACTACAGCGGCGACAGCTGCTCGGATGCTCTAAATTTGTTAATGCTTGTAGGAAAATCTTTCAACTTCAGTAATACGCCTTGGTTGATTTCCTAAGGTATTAGCTTCTGAAAAGGTCACCGTAACGTGTTACGTATGTAACATACTAGTATATCAGTATATAGCATTATGAATTGCAGTATTACAAATGGCTACATTGCACATGCGTGACTACAATGCAGACGTTGATAAGCCAGATTTGACGATGCAGAGGGTGACGATGCAGATGGTGACGATGCAGATGGTGACGATGCAGATGGTGACGATGCAGATGGCGACGATGCAGATGGCGACGATGCAGATGGCGACGATGCAGTGGAGTACGATGCAGAGGGTGACATTGCAGTGGAGTACGAACACGAAGATGATCATATGTGTACCGGCATCCATTGGTTGGCGAGTCTAGATGCGAAATCCCCAAATATGAGGTCTTGATGCTGGTCGAAACGGACTGTCGACATCGTAACACCGAAGAAGGGTGCGGGCCTGGGCCGTCGAGGACCTAGAGAGTCGTGAAGAGAGGATAGGTGATGGACGGATAATATTGAGATGATGGTGATCAAACCCGTCCTTGTCAATGATGACGTCAGCCCTGTCCAAGGCCAGAGTTGCTTGGTAGCCAAATCATGGGAAGGAGGGAACAAATCCACTGGCCTACGCTTGCGCCAGGCGCGGAGGCCTCGAGGTTGGCGCCTAGATCGTCCGAATGATTGGGAATGACATCTCGCCGGGGAGGAAGGCTTCGGCGGCGAGGTCGAGTATGTGGCCTACCTTATGTAGCGTCATCGCGCGAGGAACTCCAGTGCCGCCCTCTCCGTACAAGTTGTTGATGGATAGAGACTCTTCATGACGGTGCGAAGGCAGGTATCGCAGCTGTCAGTGTTATCCGCCATTGAAGCAGCCGAGGATCGAATAATCGTAGATATCCAACCGCTTGAATACCTGTAGTAGAACCGTCGCCTGGTTCTTCCCGGGGTGCTTGTCGTGCACGTGCTACATCGCGACCACGCGGGCCTAGCGTTTGCCTTCCTCATCAGGCTTGGCATTGTCAGCGAAGACCAGAGATGGAAAGGAAACGGGCGTTCTCGATAGTATTGATCGCAGGGACTGCACGCACTAGGACGGCGAGGTGGTGATGATGTTGCTGAGTAATCCACCTCTTGACTGTATTCGCCCTTGAAATGGGCGGCTGCGTACTTGGTGCCCTCTCGCTTGGCGATGAAGCCAACTTTCCAGCACCCTGTCGCCAGTCTGGTTGCCGTCAAGAATAGCGATGCGGAGGAGGTCGGCAACTTTGAGGGACTGCAGTCTGTCGCGGGGCGTAGCCTCGATCTGATCGAGTACTAGTAGGTATATAGGTTGCCGTGACCTACGCGAGCTGAACATGGGCGCGAGCGCAGTAGGTTCTTACGCGTTGCCTTGGGGCGAGGGCATCGTGTGGTATCAGTTGTGGGGTAAGACGCGTAAAGGACTAGTAGCAAGACACGAGGATGGACATGAATTAAGCTAATCCTAAAGAAATTTAGTGATCTACCCGGAAAATAAGTTGCCGATGCCGAATATCTCAAATGTGGCAAGCACCAAGGAATACCCTATATACCTACAACATCAACAACATCACCAGATTCCTGCGTTTGCACCCTTAATACAGAGAATATACCTAAAATAAAAGACTAGCTGAAAGGCCTCAATGATTTACAAGTCATATTTACAAGCCACTCTGTAGATTTGGCTTGCTTGAAACAAAGTCTAGATCTAGATTTGCTCACTTGCCTTTTGCTTCACTCATGTAGAGTCCTTTTACACTAAAATAGTCAAAGTCGCCGTGCACCCTACCACAGCCGGTCTCAGTAAGTCGTCGTTAATGCAGCATGACGGCTCCATTACAAGTTGAAAGTCGGCCAACAGAACTGCTGATTGTCTGGAGTTCGGGTCGCAGAAGGTTGTCTGGTTGGCCCTGCCGTAAGATCTGGCTGTCAATGAACATTCTGTAGAGCTATTTGTTTATGATGCCACTATTTTGAACCAGCTGCTCGGTATTCCGAACCTGCTGCACTACTAGTAAAAGCCAAACCAGCTGACGGGTCAACTCCAGTTTGGTTGCGCATCCTTTGATCAGAGCAGCATGTTTTCGGGGGCGGAGTAGTTGCCAACCAACATACAATTGTCCTATAGCCCTAGCTATGACAAAAGGCCAGCTCTTGGCATCGCCAGCTGGCGGACTGGGACGCTCTCCAACAGCCACAGTCTAACTGTACAGTGCGTGGAAGTTGCGCCTCCAAGACTGTAGTCTGACGCATAACGCCGAAGATTGGAGGAACCGGCCCCAGTCGCGCTTCACTGTACTGCGAAGTACTAGTCATAGGATTTTGGGACTGGCTTATTTTGGCGGCTGTACCCTTTCGGATTCAAAGCGTAGGTTCGGATCAATGGGCCTGACAACAACATGAACGTGGCTATGCAAATCCTACCCGTTGTATTAGGTCTGGTTAATTGTGCTAGGGAATAGGCTGTCTACTACTATAGGTATCTACTGGTGGCTTGCCAGCCAATTGAGGCACAGGCCCACAAATCTCTTGGCCGGAAAAACGAGAGCCCCTAGCCGTTCAGATTGAGAAATCTTTCCCAGTCTTTCCGTCAACGCCATTGATCGTCAGTCAGTTGTCCCGATGAACCTTCGAAAACTCTTTCCTTTTGTTGCTGATACGCATCTTCAAAGAAGAACTGCGACTCGCCAAATGCAGGCTTGAGGTCGTCGAGCCATACCGCTTGTGGATCATACTTTGCGAAAAACACTCTGTCAGTCCACGTCGGGTTCCGACCTTGCAAGAACTTGAGGACAAAACATCGCTCATTATTGACCATTTGCTGACCCAGAATGCAAACTTTGCCTGGACTTGCCGACATGGACGGGCCTCGAACCGTTCGCGCAGTACCGGGTAAGCGCGAAAAGGCAGTATTGAACACTTGTGAAGCTTGAGCGAGAGGTACGGAGAAATAATCGCGAGCACCAGTATCACGCTCCACGAACATGTAATAAGGAATTATGCCGAGCTTCGTCTGAAGTTTCCACATGGACTCCCATGTGTTGGCGTCATTGTTGACATGGCTGATCAGGGGTGCTTGCGAGCGGATCTGGGCGCCGGTCAAGCGAATCAATCGGATGGCTTCCTGGGCAACAGGATGCTCCACCTCTCTCGGGTGGCTGAAGTGGGCCTGTATGGTGAGATGCTTTCCTGATTTTACAATCTCGGAGAAGAGTTGCAGCGTTTGTTGGGCATCCGGATCGGTCACGAAGCGATATGGCCACCATGCCAATGATTTTGTCCCGATGCGAATGGTGTTCAAGTGAGGTGGGCTGTCCGGTCCGAACAGAGGCTCCATGTATTTGCGCAAGGTCGATGCAGACATGACCATCGGATCTCCTCCGGTGAACAGAACATCAGTGACTGATGGATGCCGCCGTATATATCGTACAAGTAAATCCCGGTCAGACGTCTTGAAGGCCTGACTAGAGCCGACAGAAGTGAACTGTGCCCATCTGAAACAATAAGTGCAATACGCGTGACAATACTGACCCTGGTCTCCTTATCAGATATCATATGTCATGTATGAAACAAATTAAATTATATTTACCTCTGAAGGAAAAAACAGTACCGTCTCACGGTACTTATGCTGAATGCCGGCAACGGGCTCGCCATCAAGACGCGGTACGTTTTCTTCCTTTTGGCCTGCTGGATGAGGGTTCAAACCCAGTCGGATTGCTTCCGAGATAGTCTGGAGTTCCGTTCTCGATGTGAGAGGTTGCTTCATCACTCTCATAATGGATTTCAGATCGCTTGGCATGAGCATATCCGGGTGAGGGATACTCAATCTGAACATGGGATCATCCGGTGCATTTGACCTGTGGGAAGTTAGTCTTTTGTGGAGATGCAATCAAAACTAGATGGCGTATTCACCCACCAGTCAATCAGATCATCGACCACATGGTTATTGACTCGCATCGGAAAGACATGTGCTGCTGCGACAAAGCCATCCGGATCTAAGCTTGGTTTAAATTTGTTCAAAAGCCTCGGAAGAGCACTCTTGGAAAGTAATTCATATTTCTTGGACAACATAATGTTCAAGGAGAGTTCTGTGCTTTTCGGCGTGCGCGAATAGAGGGTTTGTCTGGGTAGTTATGCGCTTATAAGCGATGAACTTTGTTCAAGTGTTGACCGATTGGACAGCGGTACCGAGCTGCGCAGCTTGCCAGGTTTAAGGAAAGAAAAAAAAAAGAAAAAAAAAAAAGAGGCAGAGTCACCACAGCATTTTCAATAGACTTGTTACTGGACATGCTGAGATGCGCTGGTGTTAGAACCGGCATATGCAACATGCAAGACATGAAGTCTTGGTCGAACTGTGATGCTGTTCCGAGTAAAGTAAGAAAATTCCCAAACAGGTTAGCTTCACAGAAGAACTAAGCTCAATCGAGGAGATATACTATCCACTGCATCTCTACAAACAGCAGAGCGTCCCGGCATTAGTACTAGGTATTGGTCTCCCAAAATGCACTAATGACACTGGAGCGACTTGCGTTAACCGAATTAACTCAGCTTGCGAAAAGGCTCAGGCGTTGATAGACAGACACATCCGCTCGCGAATGTCACACCCCCCGCCCCAAAGTGACGGTAAACCCTTGCTCAATATGCATTGTTGTATGTATGTCCAGGCGAGGAGTGGTGAATATTCTAGGCTGGGTTAGGGAGGGGCGGGTGCGATACTTGATCCGAATCCGTCACAATCATTGGACATTAGCAGCTTAAGTGCCCCTGTTGGTTGCGATGTATTACAGTGCATTTCGGCTATATATTGAGCGGCACGCATTGCAGATACTGCAGATACATACAGCAGATTCATACACTGCAGATGCATACATTGCAGATGCATACACTGCAGATGCATACACTGCAGATGCATACACTGCAGATGCATACACTGCAGATGCATACAGCAGATTCATTCATGTACCTACTACTGGTATTTAGGGGTATTAGTTAGCGTTTACAGGGGGTTGGGCAGGGGAGTCCATGCAGATTCTAAACCTGTGGCTAGCGCAGTTCCGGCCCGCTCGCTTCGGCAAATCTCAACATCTCTACCCGCTCAACTTGATCAAATCATCTACACAGCGGCGGGTTGCATAAATGGGTTAGGACATTTGTATAATATTTATCTGTGGTTGGTTAATCAATATCTACATTACAGTATAATGCCAGCCTAATGCAGCCATCATCCAGGCATTCTTATGAAAAGTCGACCGATGAATAGTAAACATTGTTATATAGTATTATTTGGAATAGTATCAAGTAATAAAGAAGTACTAAACTCGCGGGCATAAATAGAAATCTACATTATCAATACTTGAAAGGAGTGTTAAGAAAGTAGATGGCGAGTAACATAGCATTCCCAACGCGGTAGGACATATAAGTCTGCGGGCGCAAGCAAACCTTAACCAAGCAACAGTCAATTTGTTTTACCCTCAAAAGACTGTGGAAGATATTCTACAAAACTATTTATATCAGTGTGTTTACCATCCCAGCGACTTGGAAGTCTATAACACAATCAACACACCTTAAGCCAACCTGATAAACAAGATTTATTGCAATCACAATCACAATGCTTTCACACACTCTGATCTCTCTTTTGGGCTTTGCCTCTATGGCGCTTACCCAAGTTGCCAATATCAATTTTTATAACACCGATGATGTCTGTCGATCGGGTCTCTTTGCGTCTTGCATAGACTTGCGCCCAAATACCTGCTGTGCTTTGCCATCTAACCAGCTTGCAACCTGCATGGATTTCGCAACGACTACTCCGGGTGGCATTGGTACCGCTTTCTCGTCTCAAAACGGCAATCAGTGTGCCATAGTTCTTGAGAGACTGAGCAGTGGGGTCTGTGTCTGTCCTAATGGATTTCCAGTCATCTCGGGCGGTAGCTGGAACACCTCAACTTCAAGGCGAGAAGATGATAATAAGTCTTGTGAGAATAAGGTTCAGCCTAATGCCTTTGGATGGACTGAGAATGATTCAACCTGGATGGTATACAACAAGGATAACGCAACTTATACCAATGTTGCTGAAGCTATTGCAAACGGTACCAGCAACAGCGATATTGCCAAGTTTATCAAAGCCCATGGACAGGAGGTTTAGGTGGCTGTTAGTCCATCTTATGGTACAATATAGCATGGCTGATGGAGGATGTGCATGCTACGGGCTTTGTCGGATCGCCACGCAAAGGGGAACGGTGACCACTACTTTAACTGCCTAGGAGGACAGTATAAAGATATATATATATATGCTTCAGCTACATTCATTCATTTGAAAGCTATATAACCAGTCGTTACTCTATACTATAGTATTAGTTATAACAAATACAGGATCTAGCTAGCCATGTTTACTTGCAACTACCTAGTGATATCATTCTGAGCTACCTTGTCAATACACTGTGAATTTCCACACCGAAAGAAGTGGGTGCCATTTACAATCCTTTGATTAGAGATGCATTTGATAAGATAGAGGCCAGAGATACAGTGTTAATATCTGGTCAAATGCTGCTATCTTGGGCAGCCAAGGGACATGAAAAAGTGTTTAAGCTACTGCTTAAGAAAGGAGCTGATAATGAGATATAGAATCATTATCGCCAGACTTTTCTTTTAGCTAAACGCTGTTATCCTGGGCGGCTAGGGGAGATACCAAGGAGTGGTTAAGCTACTGGTCGAGAAAGGAGCTGATGTTTGTTTGTTTGTTTGTTTGTTTGTTTGTTTGTTTTATTATTAACGTCCACTAAGTAAGCTGGTTACATAAGTCCTCATCCGGGCACTAGGACGGTAGGAGCCGCCGAGTTCAGATCGAGCGTTCGCTACGTTTCAATATAACAAAGGAAAGAGGGGAAGTATCAAACTGTGTTACGCGTCTGTTTCCGTAGGGGGGGGGGCCGTATGGGCTTGTGTCCTCCACTAGTTTCTGGAAGTCCTTGTACCCCCCGTCACCGAGGAGGTATTGGATATGGGTGGTTCCGAGGCGCGCCTCCCTCTCCGGTACTTCGGGGAGGAAAGGGGCTACCATGCGGCACTTCACGAAGTGCCCTTGTGTCCTTAGCTCGCCGCACTTGCAGGCGGGCCTGGCGTCGTGTCCGAATCTCTCATGATATTCCGTGAAGTCTCCGTGCCCAGACCTCTCGGCCAGTAGTCTGTGTAGGATCGGTCGTGGGAGATGTAGTTCCGGGGGCATGGAGGGAGCTTTGTAGAGACCCCACTTGCCGACTTTGTAGGACTCTGGGTAGTTGTCGTTCCAGTTGTCGTCCTGTATTTCCCTGCGTTTCTTTTTCACCCACCTTTTGGTGAAGGTGATGGTGGAGCAGTTTCTCGAGAGGCAGGGGAGTTCTGAACCCTCCTTTGCCAGTCGGTCGGCTTCTTCGTTTCCCAGTACGTCTTTGTGGCCTGGGACCCAGGCCACCCTAGTGGTTACCCGTGGGAGTAGTCTCTGGGCGACTTGGCGTAGCCCCATGTACGCTCCTTGGGACGATGCGGGAGTTGGTCCTAGTATCCCGTCCACCACCGCTGAGTTGTCCAGGAAGAGTAGAATCTCTCGGATGTCCGGGTTTCCGAGGGCGCGAGCCCGGGCTAGCTTCATCGCTTCGAAGGCACCTACTGCCTCGGCGTCGTAGACCTCCGCGTTGGCGAGGGGGCCGCATGCTGTAGTTCTCCTGAAGTCGTGGTACGTGACGGCTCCCCATCCCGTATTGCCTTGTTTGTCCTGGGACCCGTCCGAGTAAGTAATGAGGGTGGACCTGGGAAGGCCGTCGAGAAGTTCCAGGTGTTTTTCCGCTGCCTCTGACTTCGGTAGGCCTCTGAAGTCCGGTCCTGCTCGGACAGCTCCATTGTTCTTGGCGAAAAGGGAGGGTCGGACTGTCCTCCCTACCAAGGCTGCGGTACGTTGCAGCCGGGTGGGGGGGATCCTGGGGGGGAGTTTCTTGTCGATGCGTCTGCTGATCGGGTGGTTCCTGTCTAGGCCCGCGAAGCGAGCCGCTGTGCGGAGTCTGGTCTGTGCCACCCATACGGACGCTGGGGGGACTCCCGATTATCTGTGTATGACAGAGAGGTTGGTCGTCTTCCAAACGGGGACGACCGCTCGGGCTGCTGCTTTGAATGGGGGCTCCAGGATCGCGGTTAGTCCGGTCGAGCCTGTTCCCACTTGTCTGTTCGGGTTCGTCGCGCTCTGTCTGCTCTCGCCGGGCCAGAAAGCCTCCGTCCCGTACAGGGCGACAGGGGCGACGCAGGCCTTGGCTGCCATGGCCACCGCGTCTGGCGGGGATCCTTTCTGCGTCTTGTTCAGAGATCTTTGAATGTTGGCCGCTTTGAGGGCGTTTCCCTTCATGATCCCGAGGTGCTTTTTGAAGGAAAGCCGCGAGTCCAAGTGTATCCCCAGCCAACGGACCGAGTCCTGGGGGGCTATGGTCTTTCCTCTGAAGTCTACTCCCTCGTCATGTGTTTGGGATCTGGTCCTGTAGAAATGTATGAGTTCGGCCTTGTCCGGATCGAAGGAGACCGCGTTCCTGTCACCCCAGTTTAGGGTGTCTTCCAATTCCCACTGAAGCTTCTGGGCGGTTTCTTTGGTGTCGGTCCCTACTGCCATGATGCCTATGTCGTCCGCGTACCCGAAGCGGGTGTTGGGGTCATTGAGCTTCAGGCTGGGAGAGAAGTAGAGCATGGAGACGATGGGGGAGATGGGGGACCCCTGTGGGGCTCCGCATTCCAGCTCCGTCTCCGGAAGGGCGGTCCCGTAACCGTTTCGAACAAGGGCCTTGCGGTCACTCATGAAGGAGTAGACCCATTTCACGAAGAGGGGGGGCCATCCTTGTTCCCTGAGTCTGTACACCAGGCGGTTGCGCATAACTATGTCGAAAGCGCCGGAGATGTCGAGTGTGAGGAGGGAGACAACGAGGCCCTGTGCCAGGGCGACCTCGGCATCGTGTAGCAGGCAGGCCACCAGATCTGTCGCGGACCTTTTCGGGAGGGCCCCGAAGTATTGTTCAGGCAGTATTTTGTGTTCCATAGCTAGGAGGGAGACTCTCCTGGCTAGGAGTCTCTCGAGGCCTTTACCTATGCAGGACAGCAGGGAGATGGGTCTGTATCCTTTGTGCGTAGTTTACGCCCTCTCCGGCTTCCCGGGCTTGGGGATAATGGTGATCTCCGCACTCCGGAAAGGGAGTGGGTGGTATCCTATTATCAAGCATCCGCGGAAAAGGTTGGTTACGTGTTCGCCGATGGCCGGCCAGGCGAGCTGTAGGAGGGCGACTGATATGCCGTCCGCGCCGGGCGCGGTGTTGCCTGACCCCGTTGTAGCTTTCTTGGCCTCCGGTTCCGACACTGTTTGGTCCCAGTGGATGTTGTTGTTGACGGGAAAATCCTCCTCCCATGGGTCTGAGATGTCCTCCTCTGTTGTCTTGCGTTTGAGGAGTTTGTCTCTGAGGAAAGTCGCTCTCTTCGTGGGGTCTGAGATGCTTTTGTCTCCATCTATCAGGGGGGGAGGTTGAAAGCGGTCCGTCGCCTTACGCCACTTGGCCACTGACCAAATGTTCCTAGTTGCGCTGGCTTCCGCTATGATCTCGTCCCAGTGATCTCGCTTGCTGCGGCGTATGGTGTCTCTGAGGGTCTTGCGGGCACCCTCACGGGAAGGGGAGCCGGCTGCCGCTTCTTTGTAGGCCTTGTGGGCTGCTTTGCACTTCTCCGACCACCACGGTGCGCTGTGGCCGTTCTGGTGCCTGGTCTTGCCGGCCGCCTCTATAACTTGTTTGAAGAGGTCCTGCAGGGCCTTGGCACACTCGTCCAGGTTGGTTTCCGACGGCGTGGTCAGGTCGACCGTGGGGAGGGTCCAGGCGAAGGAGCGCATGAGTTGGCCGAAGTCTTCCCAGCATTCCATCGGGACGTATTTTTTCCCTGCCCCTGGGGTTGTCCTGAGGGGCTCGGGCAGGTTTGTGATCACTGTGTAGTGATCCGATCCTGTGTTGAGGGAATGTTCGACTCTGGTTGATGCGGGACAGTTTGTGAAGACCAGGTCGATGCATTTTCCCGAGTGTCGGGTGGGCGTGTCTATTAGGGCTGGGAGGAGGTCATGTTTCTCTGCCCAGTCCGCGATCTTATTGCCCGCGGGGTCCGCGCCCCTGCCTGGGTCCCAAAGTTGGTGTGAGGCGTTGAAGTCGCCTGCGATGATTGAGCAGAGGGGGGGGGGAGGGCCCCATTTAGTGAGGGTCTCTGTGGCTGAGTCTGCCGAAGCCCTTCGGTAGACGTTGACGATGGTGTATCCGCATACCTCTATCCAGCACACGCATCCGTCCTCCAGGCCTGGGGGAGAGAGTTGTTTGCTGGGGAGGTTCGGGGAGATTCTAACGAATGTGAGAACTGAGGGTCTGGCGTCCCTCCAGCTGTTCAGGGGGTTGTATGCTTGATATCCAGGGTGATTCTTGGTTTGCCTTCTGTTCGATGCCCTGTCCCACTGGACGTAGGGCTCCTGGATCAGCACAATGTCGTAGCCACCTTCCCATGCCAGCGATAGGGCGATGTCCTGGTACGGATCGCTCCTCCCGACGTTGGCTTGGAAGATTTTGAGGCCAGTGTTTCTTCGGCGGCTGCGACGGGGCCCATCGTTCATAGGCTCGCGTCGAGGGGTCTGTCAGTTCCAGTGGGGGCGTCAAGCATGTTTTCGTCCCCTTCGGCTTCTTCGTCCTCCTCGCTACCCGGGCCGGCCACGTGGACCGCCGACCTGGCGGGGGAGGTTTCCTCGCGGGGATCCTCCTCGTCCGAGTCGACTTCGACTATGACCTTTTTGGCCGGGGCCTGGGGGGGGAAGGGTGGCGCCGCGCTGGATATTGGCAATCGGAGGCGGGGGCCCGTACGGGTCCCCGGGTTGGTCGTTCTCTCGGCATTGGCGGTCGGGGCAGGGGCGGGGTTGGGCTTGGGTGGGTTGGCCTTGTTATACTCCTGCTGGCCTAGTTCCCGGATGGCCTGGAGTTGGGCTCTGGTCGTTTGCACCTTCTCTCCATTCCTCACAACCGGCCTGGCGGGGCACTTCAGGGAGTCCGCTGTGTGAGGGCCGTTGCAGTTGGCGCATTGAGGGGGGGACGGGCAGTTCGCTGTAGTGTCATTGTGTCTGTATGCTGGCTTGCCGCATTTGAGGCACCTCTCAGTCCTGGTGCAGTTCCGAGGGTTGTGGAATCCGAAGCACCTCGGGCACTGGACGACTCGAGGGGGCTGGACCCGAATTTCTGCCGGAAGGGAGCTGCTGAACAGTTTGAAGCCGGGTTTGACGTCTTCTTTGAAGGAGATGAAATAGCAGCACGTGTCGAGAGACTCCCCGAAAGGAGCCTTGCGGCAGGCTGCTGGCAGGTTTTTGGCCCCAGCCCTGGCGCGCGCCTCCTCGGGGATTAGCGCGTCCGTGGGGTGGGTCCCGCTCATGTCCGTATAAGATTTCGACACGCCGCGTACGAGGAAGACCTTCCAGGTGCATGCTTCTTCGATTTTTAGGTTATCGCTTTCCGCCTGACTTTGGAGCGCGATGATTTTATTTCGTATGTCCTGATTCTTGCCCCTGAGGGCGAAGCCTGATCGGACCTCTTGAAAGTGAGTGATGTCCTCGTTTGTGAGTTTCGAGATCCTGATCAGTTCTTGTCTAGCCCCGATGGCCGACAGCTTTCTCCATGCGTGGTCTGGCGGGACTCGGATGAAGATGCGGTCATCGGGCTTTTCTTTGGATTTGTTGGTTTCGTTTCCTGGTTTGTTGGCAGCGCGGGCCGGCCCTTCGCTGCTGGGAGCTGAGTTCGTCAAGGCTGTGAGCCCTTTTTGCGTCTTTTTGTTGTGAGTGTCCCCGCGCGTCGCGACTTGTGCCCACGTGACCCCGGGGCCCTTCTGGCCCGCTTTCCCAGTGGTCGCGGGTGCTTCCGCTCTGGTGGGGTTCTTGGTGGCGTCTGATTTGTCGACCTTGATGCGGGATGTGCTGGCTGACGTTGTTTCAGTTGGTTGGGCAGCTCTCTCTTTGCTGCCAAATTTTTCAGGGTTTTTGGGCCTCCCCTCGGGGTTGATGTGGGAGGCGATGAAGTTTTCGAGTGCGGTGTTCAGGCATGACCGGACCTGTTCTGCCACTGCTGAGGAGAGTTGGGACGTGTATTGTGCCAGGCAGGAGTCGATAGCCATAGCTATGTTCAATACCACGTCTTGTCTGGCATGTTGTTGTGCGTTAATTTCGTTGATTTGATTCATGATTTTGTTCCTGGTGAGGGATTTCCCCTCTTTATTTGGGTCAGTGGCTTCCTTTGCACCGTTGAAGATGGAGGCAATGAGGCCTCTCGAGGCTGTCTGCGCCGCAGTCGCTACCGCTGCTGCGCTTGGTCTTGCTCTGTTGAAGCTGGGCGAGGGCATCTTGTCCATGCCTAGGGCTTCTCCGAAGCGTCTTTTCTTCTTGGGGGTGAAGGGGAGGACCGTGATCTCTCCCGTTTTCGGGCCAGAGGGGGTCACTTCCTTCTGAGGCTGGAGGGCTGTCGCGGGTCCGGGGGCGACGGTGTTCAATCTGTTCTGGGTGTCCGGAGGGTTTGTAGATGTTTCCATCTCTCCGGAGTCCCCAGATGGGACCGTGAAAGTAAAAAGCGAGGTCGTTTTGTCTGATAGCTAGTCGGACAGAGTGAGGGTTTTTGGTGGTTAGGCACCCAAAAGGTGGGGTACCTGTAGATGTAGGAGGGAAGCTTAAGGAGCTGATGTTATGGCGCGAGGTAATAAGGGTCAGGCGCCGTTATCAATAGCTACTCATAGGGGGACATGAACACATTGTCAAGACGAGTCTTCGCTCGGTTCTGAAATAGTACCAACATAGCCTGCTACAAGGATGCTCTTCAATTTGCCATTTGCCATTTCGTACTTTATGGACCTAGGACTGTGTTTACTGTTCGGTCGTGTGATGTGTACCAGGTACGATTGCATTTTACCTCGAGTATTATTTATCATTGTTAACAATAAGTCGAAGGGGCCTTTCCGTTTCCATACGTTTGATCTCCCATAGCATTGAAGCTATACAATGGAAATCCCGCCAAAATAGAAGAAAATCGCTGAGCTGTGATGAAAGCAGGCCTCTTCAGTAATGTGATGACACAACTCCCCCAATGATGTTCTTGTAGAAGAAGATTCCAAGAGAGTACTAAGAATAATCAGATAGGTACTTGTGTTGATTTCCACTGAAGCATTTAGCAGGCAAAGCTGTGAAGAGTGCTCGAACGCATTAATAGTACATACGTAGAATTTGTTTCCCGCTTGAACATCGCTGGGAAGTGACATGAGCACTGTGGAAACATAGTTTACATGTAACGAGAAAGCAAGACCCTCATACGTTGGGAAGCCACCAGTAGTCCTATAAATTCTGCTTCTTTCATCTACAAATGAATAACTGGATGTTGACATTGTAGTAGCATGAAGATTCATGCATATCGATAGCAGCACTATGCATCAGCCAACATGATATATCGAAATCCAAGACTCGATGATATATCTAATTCCCCATAGACATGCCGCCTGTGCTCTCCATTATACAATGTCACGACTTTAAGAACCTTCAAGGCAGTTAGACAGCTCATTAAGCTTCTTCACGAGTGCCAAACGACGCGCCTTGTTAGATTTAGTCTCACCAACGATCCGCTCGAGCTGCTCAAGTTCCAAGCTGATGACTCCAGTCTTGACTGAACACCAGAAGCGGACTATCAGGATCATGCAACAGGCAGTGGTCAACGGCTAGATGAAAGACGTTGTCGATGAAACGCTCGGCCGCCAGACTATAATAGGCTTGAAGAATATCATGGATATCTTCTTGTAGCTTCTTATTCCACTTGCCTTTGGCAGCTTTGGCAATGTCATCCAAATTCATCATGTAGTGAAGTTGTCTCCTGGCTTGGAAATCTCTTTTGAGAGGGATGATGGTATCGCCGAGTTCAGAATATTCCCCCAGTGCGACATCATCCACTTTTGCTTTCCCGAGCAGCACTCGCAGATGATCTATCATCAGCCCAGCCGAAGTCTCTTTACAATTGCAGTCTTGGGGGCTCCCATCCACTTTTCATCTGCCACATTCGACTTTAGCAGTCCAAGATGCTCAAAATGTCGTGAATGCGCAGTTTCCCGAATATCAGCACTGCAGCAATTTCGCCCAAACTCGTTTACAGCAAAGAAATTCGTGGCAATTGTAAGTAAGCCATTCGAAATAGCTGTGACGCAAGAAATGGACCGCATTCTTGATTCATATGACATGTCGGATATCATAGATGCGTGGTTGGTCCATTTTGAGGCACACATATAACGTACTGCTTCCTAATTGGCTATTTTTGAGGATTCATCTGCATCAAGCCCCGTAAGATAATTATATTGGGATGTACGAAATTGTTCTAAAGCTGCAGATAGGTTGATGAAAATACTGTTTGCATTGGGCGCTTTCATCCTTGATTGGTCAGGTTTGAGGCTGATGTTGCATCGAGCTCCTCCACACCTCAAACGATCATTCAGGCCTTACGAGGCGTTGTGGGTGAAGGATTGTGTATAAATTCGGTGGTGCCTCGCCACTTCTAAGCCAGAAGCTGTGCATCTTCTCCAGGCCTCGCCTTGCTTCAGACTCAACCTCAGCGGCGAACACTTTATTCATATCGTTTACAGTCATATGCCCACGACTGCTCGGCTTCTAAGCGCCAGACCCTTTCTCTAAAATAAAAAAGAGTCGGGTCTCCCAGGCTCCAAGGGAGACTCGCATCAGTCCCCTCCTTGTCAAACAACGAGCCGCGTGTTAGTAGAGCATTTAGTCAACAATACTTCTTTTTACTGTCCAGAAGGCTGCGATCCTTTGGCATTCTCATCAGAGGATTTTGAGTATTTCTTTGGTATCAGGTGTGCGAGTAATGATGCGTACACATGACCCGTGGGAAGAAACCCAACAGCAGCAACCTTTCAGCACAATTCCGGTCGATGATCCCGCAACAGGCTCTCAAGACAATGTCACCTCTCGGCCGTGCTGCGACATTTGCAACGAGAGCCTCTCCAGCAATAGCTGTCTTATCCAACATGTCCAAATCACACATGAAAACAAACGGGCCTATTGGATTTGCACTGTCAAGGGTTGTTGCAAATGCAACAAACCGGTCAAGAAGAAGGAGAATTTTAGGCGCCACTGCGAGAAGGAACACCCAATGGTGGATCTCAGACAGTTTGGTCTCTGAATAATGCTGACGGTATGTCTTGAATCACGCTGATGGCTTCTGGGCCCTGTTTGGGATCGAAGGGTGATCCAAGACATGTTCGTCACTGCAGATCACCGCGTTTCACACATCTACACATGACCGATCTTGAGACATAAATCGACAATGTCTAGATACTCAAAGCGCAGTACTGTATTTAGAATAAGACCATAGGACACACACAATATATATCAGTGCCGCACCATTTCAAACATGTTCCAAGTGTGTAGTATTAAGCTGCTGTGAAAATTAAATACATTGTATCATTCGGCCGAATCAAAATACACCTACAGTAGGCTTACTACGTGTACTTTCCGCTTGTCCAAGTAATTGCATCTTGCCCCGATCCAGTCAGCTATAAAGTACATGTATGAACACAGCTTTGGTGCTCCAAGGAATCTAAACTCTTCAAGTCTGTAAAACTTCTTTTTAATGTCAATAATTCTTCTAGTTGTTCAATTGTTTGAGCCTGCAGCTCAGGTCAGCTTGCGCTGAAGTGCCTCGGCTTAGTTTAATAAGCTCTGCTTCGCGCATCATCACCGCGCATTAGGCTAATCACGCAATTGCGTCTTTCACTTCAGTTTAACCACCCCAAAATCACTCAATCAGATATAATCAGTTATTCCAATTCGATATCGAGTATTTGACCATCATTTTCTCTTTTAAAAAATGGCCTCCTCTTCACCACCTGCTAAAAACTCCCCCATCATCATCGTCGGAGCAGGCATCTTTGGTCTCAGCACTTCCATCCATCTCGCTCAACGAGGATACACCAACATCACAGTCTTTGATAAACAGCCATATCACGAGATTCTATATTCTTACAGCGCCGGCTGCAACTCGGCATCTTCCGGTCCGTTAGCCAACTTCCACCTTGACTAAAACAACTCATCTCGCCTGACTTTTTTTTTTTTTTCCCCAGACATCAATAAAATCGTTCGCTCAGCGTATGGCTCTCAGACCGAATACCAAGATCTCAGCACCGAAGCTCTTTCTGCCTGGGCAGCATGGAATGAAGAACTGAAAGCGAGCAGTAATCAAGATGGGAGCGACGATGCTCCTCCTCCGGGAATGACCCCCCACGATGTCTTCTTCATCCCAAATGGGCATCTTACTTGCAGCGATGCAGAGACACTCCCGGACTTTGAGCGAGCCACTGTTGAAAACATGGAGTCTGCTGGCCGTCACGGCACGCAGCTCATGAACAATGAACAACAGGACATTAAGCTCGCCTCTGAAAAGGGCTTGGGATATGCCCTGCAGCCCTTTGCGAAGAACGTTCTGGGCGTCTTGGACACCACCGGGGGCTTCGTCCTCGCCGATTCGCTTCCTTTACACACCGCGCATCTGCCTCAGCCTCAGCCTCAGCCTCATCCTCTACTAACAGCATCATCACCGGCATCGCCACAGCGGATGGCAAATCCCATCCAGCAGCCCTTACAATTCTCTGCTGCGGTGGCTGGACCCCTTCACTGCTCCCATCTCTCGATTCCATCTGCGAAACGACCGCAGGTTCTGTTTTCATGCTCCGCATCCCAGAATCGTCTCCTCTCCGCAGACGCTTTCATCATTCTCGCTTCCCCTCTTGGTCATTTAATATGCGTCATCATGGCGCTGATGGCGGTCTTTACGGCTTTCCTGTTGACGAGAATGGCGTGCTCAAGATTGGATATCGAGGGATTAAGTATACGAATCCCCAAGCACAATCTGATGGCCAAGAACGCAGCGTGCCAGTGACTAAGTGGAGTGGCAACGACACAATCACGCAAGTTCCTCAACAGGCTCACAAAGTTGTCACTAAATTCTTGGAAGAATTACTTCCCGAATTGGGAAATTCCGGTATTCAAATTTCAGAGACGAGGCTGTGCTGGTATACAGACTCTTTCGATAACCACTATGTTATTGATCGCGTGCCTTTATACCAAGGCCTCATGTGCGCCACGGGTGGGAGCGGACATGCGTTCAAGTTTCTGCCCAACATAGGCAATTGGGTGGTGGACGTGGTAGAAGGCGTTGGTTTGGATCGACCTGCTATCAAGGCATGGAGATGGAGGTCGTTGCAAGAGGGTCAAGAGCCTATTAATCAACAGATGGAGGGTAGTCAGGGTCCGAGATCGTTGTGGAATATCCCATTGGTATCTGTCTGATGCCGAAAAGTAAACTTACAAGGAATATGAAGCAGGATCTCAATGATATCACCATAGAGGCATCTAGTGGTAGCAATAGATATATACGTAATAAACTTGCAGTTATTTTGACTGAAATCCAACACCAAGCGTCATGACACGTTTCGTGCAAAATGCCTCCTCCTCAGACATTTAAAAAACAAGGATATCCTTGGACTGTCCTATAATATCGCCCTTTAATTATTATCAATCTCCTCCTCCTGGTCCTCCCACTCGCCATCCTCCTCCTTCTGCTCGTTGACCTTGAACTCGGCATCGCCAGCCAAGCCCTCGCTATCAAGCTCATCCACGTCCATATCGCTATAGTACTCATAATCATCCTCGTCATCTTCCTCATCGTCGTCTGCCTTTCCGCCCTTGTTTGCTGCCTTCTGAGCCTCCTTTGCCGCCTTCTTCTTCTCCACGTTGGCCTTTTGCTCACGTCGTCGTGCGTCCTTCTCCTGCGTCCGCTTCTCCCATCGTTTCTCGAGCTCCTTGATTTCCGTAGCCGATTTGTTGATGTACTCGTGCCACATGACTTTGCCCGAGCACATGCCCTCCTCGACCTTGGTCAAGCGCAGTCTCATGCGAGGTCCCAGCTCGACGAGCTTCACCACGTGCCGTTCTACGTTTCCTTCTTCGAGCTCTTCATCCTGGCCGTTCTCCGCGGCAGCGGCACGGGCCTTGGCAGACAAAATTTTCCGTGAGGCGGTCTCTTGGACTTCGACCTCGGCATCGGTATCGACTTCGCTGCCGCTCGTCACGTCAGAGACATATCCATCGCCGCCTTCGCCGCCAATCATGTAGTCTGCGATATCTTCTAGCTTTCCCAAGTTGGGCATTTGGCTTCGTCGGCTGGTCTTGGTGCCGAGGAACTGTTCGGCGGCATTGATGCGGCGCAGTTGTTTTGAAACACCGGATCGTTTAGTGGTGATGGCGTAGTGTCTAAAGTTGATGATAAAGGTGCCGTCGTCTTCCTTGGACTGCTCTCGGTTCATGAGCAGCACTCTGCGAATCGACTTGATTGGTGTAGCTTGAGGGTTGATCGGGGGGAACATGGATGAGAAAACGGTGGTGGCTAATGATTCAAGGTGCTTTGGGACCTTTGACTTGGAAGTGGCATCAGGCCGGGAGAATCCGTTCATGACCAGCTGATATTCGTTAGTTTAGACTCAGTCTTCGTTGTGCACGCAGCATTCTTACTAGAGGAGCAGAGAGGAATTCCTTTCCCATGCCCTTGGGATGTCGCTGAATCTTCTGGATATCTTTGCAGAGAGAGTACTTCTCAACTCGAAAGTTCAATGTCGGTCCTCGAGGCGCCAAAGCAACTCTCATGTTCGTGTTTCCTCCTTCTGATCGCGAAAAGAGCATCAGATGCGTCCCCCCCAGTGGACCGCACATGACCACATAGTCCTTCAATCGGTTGTTTCTCCGCTCCTTCAACCGACTGACGGTTCCGGGCTCCATGACCTTTCGAACATCCGACGCAAGCTGGCTGATGCTTGAACCGACCTCTCCAGCGCCTATTCTGATGACCATGCTCTTGGAATCGCAGGCAGAGGCATGTCCGGCTGAGTTAGGCTGTGGGTTGCTGGCCCTTTGTGCACTCTGAGTCTTCCTCAATGTCCATGGCCTCTTCGAGGGATGCCTCATCTTCTTCGTTCATGGGGCCCTCGCACGGCTCTCGGTCGTTGTCGGCCGCGATGGTATCGGCAATGAGGGACACAACATCCTCCGCAAATTCGACTTTATACGTCATATACGCAGAATACGCAGCATTGGCGTTATCCCAAAGCTTGATTGCCACTGAGTGTACGTCGCCTTCCCGCAGCTACCGAAGAACCGAGTCAGTACTCATACAACTTACCCTTCTGGACCATGGGCTTGGCTTGGAAATATTGGAAAGATCATCGAACCATGGGTGGCTGCCAGGGACTCTAGGAATGGCAGCATACGCAGCCGCGATTAGGCCCTATTCCTTCGTCAGTATTGAGCTGATGAGCGTGCGGCCGCTTGGGAGTGGGACTTGCCGGCTAGGCCTGGAGACGCATGCTTGTTGTCGGGGCAGTCTCCGACGCTGAGTGAGCGCAAACAATGAATGCAGACGCCGACAGCAGCCGCAACTACCTCTTCCTTCGATTCGTCTTCCATTGCGTGTGCGAGATTTCGTGTGCAGGGCGTGCGTTGCGAGAGAGATCCGTGATGCGGTGTTGAAGATCATCAAATTCTGATGAGGCAGGCCAGTGAATTGGTTCCCGGGTCTAGCCCCACTATTTTATCGCCTTGATCGACGCTGTGGCCCGTGGGCTGGGGGAAGATTATACTAACAGCCCGCTGCCCCGTAAGCCGTCTAGGGTGCTAAATCGAGCCCTGGGATAGAGCGCCCCACTACATGTAGCGATTACATGTACCTAGGCACCTATGTTATTATGCCTACAGCCCAGCTTCTACGCATTGCTACCCCCCCTTTACGGCAACTCTCACAACGCCCCATTTCATCTTTCCTCTACCAGCTTTCCATTTCCCCTCTTATCAAGTTGCTGTCTATCCACTTCCTTTGCAAAACAGGATTTCCACCGTCGCGCTCCATCTGCTTAGCACACTGTAGTATCTTTTCCGAGTTATTCGCCTTTCGCTCGACCCAATGATCGCCCAAG
Organism: Trichoderma sp. CBMAI-0179; assembly: GCA_029844175.1. NCBI lineage: Eukaryota > Fungi > Ascomycota > Sordariomycetes > Hypocreales > Hypocreaceae > Trichoderma > Trichoderma sp. CBMAI-0179. Next base: position 74,400 of record JAJNCJ010000018.1, on the reverse strand, counting down.
GTTTCCTTACGCAGCGCCCACCACCCGAGGACAGCTTCTAGCTATATGAACTCCAAGTCTGTCCCCCCATCATGGCCCTTTTGGTTTAGCCAGCTACTAACGAGGACAGGTCGCACGTAGCATATGTGCTCGACGATACTGACATCCACCAAGGACCCCCGCTCTCCAACTCAGCGCTAGTCTCGTCAATAACACATCGACGGCGACCGACGATGTATTGTGCCTGATAACACTATAGTATGCCATATACGCAGAAAAGCCTGGACGTCACCGACGAGGTTGCCTTATGGATTTTTTCGAGCACACGCCCGGCTGATAAACCCTCCCTTGTCTATTTCATGCCAATGCTATTTAAGCTACGGCCTGATGCGAACACGGTGGTCATGGAGGTAAGCCGCTTGACTCTTGAGCCCGGCCTGACCGTCCATCTAGCATCCAGCGCGTCTGTGTAGACAAAAATCTGGGAAGCAGATACGCCTGTCGTCTGACCTACAACTCAAGGTTGACACCAGCAGCAACAGCATCAAATGCTATAAAAGGTGAGAAGGAATGCTGTTATTTCTAAGGGGGTAGCTGTAGTAATCTCAACCGTTGAGCTCGCGAGGGCTCGCAACTCTCGAGTTTGCACGCCACAATGTGAAAAGCATACCCTTGATACACTGTTTAGGTATAACTACCCACAGCATCCTGGGGTAGTCCTGGAGGCTTCATATATGTAAAGCGAGGGGATTTGGCATGTATTACTGTATATCCTGGGATCTAATCTTCAACGGTGGCATTGGTGTTGTTGTTGGCTTGGATGTTAACTATTGGAATGGCAAGAAGGCGATATTGTCAGCATGGCGGCCAGACTCTTTGGTATATACTGAATATACAATAATGTTGAATTGCGATTTGCTAACGATGTACATCTATCTGCCTATCAAACTCTTGACTGGAGTCTGTGAGCGAACACCATTTCGGCATGTTTACGATTATAACAAACCGCTTTTGCGTCGGGGTGAAAATCTGGCCATTAAGACTAGGATCGATATAGAGCACCTTATTAACTTGTATAAAACATCAGGGACCGTCACAAACGGGTATATCGTGCTTCTTCATCATCTAGTCCTCATTGGATTCCGCGAAAGTATAGTCGCCACGCTTGCGATGACTGCGCTCAAGAGAAAAGAAAACACCGCCACGGGATTTGGAGATACAGCTGAGGAAAATGTTCCTAATGGAGGGCAAATAAGTGGTCAATTTGACTAAGTTATCACTCTCTTCGTTAATCATCATTTTATTAACTATGTCTTCGTGCTCTTGGCTTGGCGGAGGCTTCTCTCGTCTGCAGCCTCCATCAGGCGTTCAGGGCTGAGAGCTCTAGCTTTGTCTTATTGCTTAGTCGCGCGAAGCATACAGCTGTCATAGTATTCCCGAGAGATGTGGAATATAAAACTAATGGCTAGATGTCACGACCCAACCTTTATGGTCGCGACAACGGGCCTCCCGGGTAGGCCGTCTCGGATAAACATCGGACCGCCTGACCAATCAGGAAAGGATCTAGGCAGACTTGATAGATCCTCTCAGGATCTAGGAAACTTTTCTAGATCCAACGATGGATCTACGAAATATTCATAGATCCAGCCCAGCCAACTGGGTATATAAGTTCACTTCATGTCACTCATTAGAATACTTAGATAGCCAGTTGTTATCACAGCCACAGCACTTACAATACAATCAGATTGGAACCCAGACATCTATTCTCATTTGTATTAGCTGGTGACAAGATTGCCCGTCTACCGACCTGACCGCCCCGCCAACATAAACCATAGAACCATTCTAAGGTTTGTCCCTTGGGAACAGCTAACCTATACTAATCTATAGGACCCGGTTCGTCACAAACTGGATATATAAGTTCACTTCATGTCACTCATTAGAATAGTTTAGATAGCCAGTTGTGAATACAGAACAACGCTTGATTATACTACGAACGTATCATCTACTAGTTGTGTGAACAAACCCCCTTATCCTTGTTGATTGCCTGCCAGTCCAGCCTGGCCTATCCGCCAACATAAACCTAGCACAAGGTTTGTCCCTTGGGAATTCCTCTTATACTAACCCTATAGGAGCTCAGCTTGTCACATTAACTTTATTAAGTTTATTTTTAAATCTATTTTTAAGTCTTTAATAAAAGTTTTTTATAAAAAGTTAAGGGTGTTAGTTAAGTATTAATAAAATTTATATAAAAATTAAGCTATAGGTTAAAGCTAATTCAATTTACTTAAAGTATATTATTTATTAAATTACTTTTTATTTTTTTATTAATATATTTATAAATAAACTTAAAAGCTTTTTTAAACTTTTTATATTATTTAAATATTTTTTATTTATGTTACGAGCCAACGCATATATGGCCGCATGTAACGATTCCATCAGACCGCTGAGCCAAACAGGGCAAAAGATTAGGCCAATTGTGACAAACCGGTGCCTATAGGTTAGTATAGGTTAGCTGTTCCCAAGGGACAAACCTCAGAATGGTTCTAGGGTTTATGTTGGCGGAGCGGTCAGGTCGGTAGACGGGCAATCTTGTCACTAGCTGTAGAGAGAAGTGTCTGAGTGTTCAATCTGAATGCTATTGTGTTGATAACAACTGGCTATCTAAGTATTCTAATGAGGGACATGAAGTGAACTTATATATCCAGTCGTGTATTTGTCACGACCTAATCCAACCTCTTATGGGAACCAAGACAAGTACGTACCTGGAACAAGGTTGTTCCGCTCCAGCCAATAAAGGATAGGAGCGCTGGCCTTGAACGACTGGAGCGCTCTACGCGATCGCTCCTTGAAGTGATGGAGCGATGGGCTATATCGCTCCATGAAGGAACGACTTACTATATAAGAACGAGATATTCACACTCATTAGATAGCTTAGATAGTCAGTCGTTAACATAGCAATAAGATTGATCCTTGTATTCAACCTACTAGCTACGTGATAAGATTGCCTGATCTGCATCCTACCGCCTCTGTCAACATAAACTACGAACAGTTTATTACCTTGAGAATCTACCCTATACTATTTGGTATAGACCGGTTCGTCACAGTATTCTGGATCGTGTTGGAAAGCTGGCTTTCCTAGCTTTCCTGTGGTGGATTATTTGGAAAGCTAGCTTTCCTAGCTTTCCTGTCAAGGAGTACCAACAGCCCTGATTGGTCCATCGGTCCATAGTTAATCCGGTTCCGGCCAACCTGTTGGCCCATTGTCACGACCATAAGATCCGGGTCGTGACAAAAAGACTTAAGTATTCCTGGTTTTTCTACAAAAGGTCTAGGTTACTTAAGCTTTATTTTAATTCTTAATATATAAAACTATACTTTAAGTATATTATTTTTAACTTGAAATACCTAAAGGTATTAAAGAACTTTAGCTAAGCTAGACTAGTTTTAAGTAATATTTGAAGTTTTTTATTTATTAGCTATTTTATTTATTATTACTTAATTATAAAATATAGTATTTATTTAAATAAGAGTTAATAATATTTAATAATCTAGTCCCTAAATCCTAGATTATTATTATAGAGTAAAGGGATTCTTAAGGGATAAATGTATATATTTATATTAGTAAATAAAATAAAATATTTTGTGACAAGCTGAGCTCCTATAGGGTTAGTATAAGAGGAATTCCCAAGGGACAAACCTTGTGCTAGGTTTATGTTGGCGGATAGGCCAGGCTGGACTGGCAGGCAATCAACAAGGATAGAGGGGTTTGTTCACACAACTAGTAGATGATACGTTCGTAGTATAATCAAGCGTTGTTCTGTATTCACAACTGGCTATCTAAACTATTCTAAACGAGCGTTGTGAAATGAATATATAGTTTGGTGTTCACTCTGGTTCACTTTTAGAAAGTGAACATTTTCCTAATCGGGCGACTGTTCACTGGTGTTCACTTTTGAAAAGTGAACATGTCTGTGATTGGTCCCAGGGTCCGAGGATGACCCGTGGTGCCTACCCTGTAGGCCTGACGTTGCGGCCATATATGCGTTGGCTCGTAACAGTATATTATATAATTATATAGTTAATAAATAAAATATAACTTATATTTAATATTATTCTAGTATTAGTAATTAATTATTTAAGCTTATTTAAAAAGTGTAACTATTATTAACTTATATAATAAATTATTTTATAAAAACTACTTTAGTTTATTAATTCTTTATTATAAAAACCGCTTATATATATTAGTTTAGTATATAGGACTGCTTTTATAGGTTAGTCCTTTTTTAATTAGTTATTTATTCTAAGGTTATCCTAGGGTATATACTGCATTATGGTTCTTAAGAGTTAGGTTGTAATAGGGTCCCAGTATATAAGAGATGTCTTACCGGCCTCAAAGGGATAGAGTCTATCCAAGCGCAAAACAAGAGTTCCAAACTAGCGGCAAATTAAAATGAACCACGGATTCGGCCCGCGTCAAGTGGATACACTAGCGCTTCCCGTAGGCACAGCGGCACGTCACGCCGTCAGTGCCTAGTCGATGAAATTGTGGGCACCGAGTCAACTGGAATTGCACTTCTTTTCGGAAATTGTGAGGGAAGAAGTGGGTATGTCGAGCAAACCTGCTTAGTATGTCACTGAAGAAGCCTTGCGCCACGCTATTCTTTCGGTGCTGACTTCGGTGTCCAGTCCATCCAGGTCTTTTGCTGTCTCAGCCAGCTGTAACAACTTATTGTTCTTATTAATCCTGTCACATCTGTGAGGCGCATGAGTCGGCCCATAACATGGATCATCTCGCAAAGAGACAGTAGGAGTGAGAGGAGCAATCGAGATACGCAAATGTGTGCAAATTGAACCAAACGGCGACGATTTCTCCTCTGCTCTCGGTCAGAGAAAAGAGCAGACCCCTTACGCAAGAGAGCTAGCCGTAATGGCACATGCACTGGACCAACTACCACATCTCAGATACCGCAACGTATGGACCACACATCGAACCGAGATGCCCCGATGCACAGATATTCACTGAGGCAACAATTCGTTCTACTTGGGAGGGAAATCACTATCAGAGAACAAAGACTTGGACGCCTGATATGGCAAGTCGTCCGATATACGGTACGATTCGCAATAGCCACAGGACGGTTAATGTTGATCCATGGCACGGGAACCGCCACTGATGCCAACTACTTTCAATTATTTCTCCAGAACCAAACGCCAACCATCTCATACCATACACAAGAGGCACTGCTTCAGCTGCCCAGGATGAGATGCTCAACACTTGGAAAACGGCTGTTAAGCTAGCCTGGTAATACTAAACAAGCTGTTGCTATCACCAGGCATATTGATACATAATCATACATTTGAGTCACGGGGCGCAGTGCCTCTCCTCGTTGCAGGAGGCTTGGCGCGATAGCACGGTTTGAGGTGGTTAGATTGATTGTTGTCTAACGTAGGAGGTCCAAGAGTCCCGAGATGCAGCGGGTATGTGCGTGGCCGAGACAGAAGCCGGAAACAGCTGATACAAGGGCTCAAGGAGTCAAGAATCCGATTCAAGAAATGTACATTAAACCTCTTAATAGTTGACCTATTGGGTTACCCCACTGGGCGTAAAGTCTTTGCCTCCGTCATTCACTCGTGTATTCTTGCGCCGTGTACAAGTAAGAGTTGTACAGCCGATACATTATCCGTATCAATCGCCAGATCTAATGGAGTAGCACCATCCTCGTCTTGACTATTGACGTCCGCTTGATGTTCCAATAGTAGTCGGATAATCTTCTTGTCTTTTTGCTGTATCGCGAGATGCAATGGAGTCATGCCGCGGTTGAAGATTGTATTGATAGAAGCTTCGTGTTGCAACAAGAGTAATACAATGTCATAGTTGCCTTTTCGAACTGCTCGGTGTAGCGCAGGCTCTTGAACCATGCTATTAGTCTGGCTGGTCGGTGTGTGCGGCTCCTGGTGCGATGATGTGGAGTCTGAGTTGGAGTTATCTCTGTCCTCTCCCAGAAACCGTGATAGCGAGTCACTCGGTATTTGTCCGTTCTGATGTGTTCCATCTCAGTATTCGTGTCAATTTACTCATTGTACATCTGGGTACTCACTTTTCTTAACACTGTATTATCGCTGATAGGAGGATTCCAAATATCCGAACCGCCAACCGACATCGTCTCTAGGACGTTGTCAATGCGTCTATCATAGTAACCCGTCGCTCCTGGCAGAGATTGAGTCCACGTTATCGCAGTATTTCTAGGGGCAGCACTAGGCCAGCTCTCTTCTATCATCGTAGAATTGAATGCAGTATTCAACTCCGAAAGCGCGTTGACTCTTGTTGTGGACGGCAATTCTTCGGTTGTAGACCATGGAGCTGCTTGCGAAAGTCGCTGACCTATTTCGAACGGTGTCAATGTCGTTCCTTTGCTTCAGCAAAAACGGCAGACCTGGTAATCGTACGTCTTTTCCGCTGTGCGATTCGACTCTTCTTTTTTCTTTCACACTCTATGGTGACCTCCATTTCTCTAATGCCTTAGTATCTGTTCCGGCAAGCAGACTGTGACAGGCAAATCGGCCTGGGGCATTGCGGAAGAAAGCACGCTCAGCCCCAGTCGCCACGGGGCCCATGTCCTATAGGGTTGTAGGACTCCGTCACATTCATTATTCATAGTACGTTGTGACACCGTACGTTGTGGCACCATAGTTGAAGCCCATGTTCGTGCTCTCGGGCAGGCTGGCGATATTCATGTCCATGCCGAAGAGACTCCGCTCGGCAAAGATTACCGTTGTACGTCTAGGAATTGGTCAATGCACCTTTGAATCTTGCGGGCGTCTTTGTGCTCTGGAGATAAGCCGGGCCGTGGCCTCTGAGCCGGTTGCACAACCAAAAATCCCGTGACAGGGGTAGTATTGAACTCTTGTGATGCGCAGCTTAGCCGCCTTTTGCGGGCGCAACAGCGCAATTTGTTTATAAGGGTAGGTCCACGGGGGGACGGGAAGCGTAGGTAGATACATTGGTTGGCATCGAATGTGATATTTGAAAGTGATATTTGAAAGTGATGGGCTTCTTGGCGACCCTTGAGCGATTTTTCGTGCCCCAAGCCAGATGCGACCTTGGTGGCGTGAAGTGAGATGGCATTGATGCTGGGACGCCGTATAGTTGTACTGCTGCCGCCTCGATGGAAACGAAAAAAGTGTCAAGCGACGTCCTCTCTTTTCAAACCAAATCTCAAGTCCCCAATAACTTTACTTTTTTGGAATTCCATGGCGCACGATGGCTCAACAGCCATTGGTCGCTTGGAGAGATACTGCTTCGGAGCGCCACTTCCGGACAAGCGGAGCAGGGCCAGCGTTTAGTAAACTGTAAGCTTATCACAGTCTCACGCATACAGCCTTGTGGGTCTACACTAGCCATCGATTGGTTTGGCGTTGTCAGCCTACATGGGCAGCGGTTGCGATTCCCGGCTTTTGGTTGCTCGTCCCCGGGTTTTAATCGCTGTACAGTCCCCTGGCTAATGTGTCGTGTTCCAGTAAACCTTGGTTATAACAATACACGTTGGCACGCCCCTTTACTATTGTTAATAACCAGAGGCCTAAATAGCAAACAAGGTTTGTTTTTGTTAAGGATCAGCGGGGTTTAGTGGCGTATAGATCATATAATAGAGACATATCCGCTTTTCCTCTATGTATATTCACTATATAAGCATATAGACCTATACTATAAGTATTTTTATTAGTATTATATAATAATCAAAGAGAATTTCATTGCTATACCTAAGACACACTACTGTTATAGTAAAGGTAAATGGTGGAGTGAAATGCACTGACAGTCCCCTTTTGTATAGTGTCCCTGAAAGCACTATTGTAACAGCTAGATATTGCTATAAAGTGGGTTTGTTGTTATAACCAAGGTTTACTGTAACAGAGAGACAGGGTTATATTGTAGAATATACAGTCTGTTGGGGTCCACAGATACATCTGCATAGGCTAAATACGGGAGAGCCGACCGAAGCTGCCGCAAAATTTTCTGCACCGAACATACGCTGACTGAGCCTGGGGAGTGCAAAAATCGACGAAAAACTCCGCAGCCCACAAACACAAGTGCACGGGTCTGTAATCCAGCCAAGTTTGTCAGGTATGCACCTCAGGGACTAGATTTGACAGAGTCTTGATCACGAAGCGGCTTACTAGTTGGAGTTTATCCAGTGACACCAGGCTACCATTTGCAGCCTCCTTCTTAGTTTCTTCATACGTACGATATATCATGCCATCCCATCTGGCTGATGAAGCTGAGGAGCATACGCCTCTGCTCAGAGACGATTGTCTTATTCCTGCGACAAGCGACGGCCCTGCTACAGCGGAGAAGGGACGCATTCAACTTCACACTCAGCTTGGGGCCATCCTGTTTGTGTGCGTTCTTTACTTCAATGTCTACATTAGTATCGCACCAGAGACCAGCATTGAGGAAAGCATCATCTGTGAGGCTTATTACAAGGTGCTGAACAACGATGCCTTGACACGTCTGCTTGACTACGATTGCACCGTGGACGAAGTACAGAGAGAGCTCAGCCTTGTCAGTCAGGTGTATCTCACCATTCAACAACTACCGGGTAGAGTCCAAGTTGCGAACAAAACGATCCTAAGGGATCTAGAGACGCGATTGCTGATTTTTTTTTTTTTTTTGATCAGGTTGTGTCTTGTCGCTGTTCTATGGAATGCTGGGTATGCGAAGCATGTTTCCTGCGGCGCTTCCAGCTGACTGATTCAAGTATCAAAGCCGATCGGATTGGTCGCCGGAAAATACTCCTCATTTCCATCGTGGGCATCGTCTTATGCGATGTCTTTCGACTTTTTGTTAGTGAGTGACGACGTACTTGGGCTTCAGTTTGTAGTCGAACTAATCGATAAAAGTATGGCAATCTGGTCGTATCCCTTTGCGTGCCATTTGGCTGGCGCCTCTTTTCAGGGTAATCGGAGGCGGTGATGCCGTGAGTGCGGCAATGGTCCTCACTGCACTGGCCGATGTCTACGCAGAACAGGATCGGTCAGTCAAATGCACTCTGCCTCGATACGCTTTAGTGGCTAACATGAACGAGAATAACTCTTTTCGGAAGAGTCGCGGCGGCGGGGATCGTTTTCGAAATTTTGTCGCCCCTCATTGGGAACGCCGCTATGCTGAAGGGTCCGTGGGTGCCGATTGTACTGGGAATGTCGACGTTTGTGGTGGGAGCCTTGCTTGCTCTCGCGCTTCTACCCGAGACCCTCGCACAGGACCAACTTCCAGAAGCTGCACCTGAGGCTCACACTCTCCCAAACACACCCTCTCTCGAATCTACACCCCTGAGAAGTCGAATTTTGGCAACGTTGGCGGAGCATCAACAGTCACTAGCTACCCTCCTCGCCGACAAAAATATCGTCTTTCTCATGGTCACTTTCTTTGCTACTACCATTGGCACAATCGCCGGTGTCTTCGAATTGCAATACCTTCACAAGAGGTTTGGCTGGAGTTATCCATACGTAAGTCTCTGCGTCACGTCGTACGGCCAGTCTGCTCATCTACTGGGTTAGAAGTCAATTAACATAGGCACAGGCAGCTTCCATATTGGCTATACGGCCGTCTATTACCCTTGTTGTACTGATGTTTATTATTCCAACAACGAGCAAAATCTTTGTTAAAAAGTTTGGGTTTGCGACTGTACGAAAAGATCTCCTCCTGGCCCGCGTAAGCGCGGCTTCGCTGACTGTTGGCACACTACTCCTGTGCATCTCCCAAAGAGCTTCCCATGTCGTTTTATCCATTGTCATCTTTTCCCTGGGAAACTCGTTCACTACTTTGGCAAAAAGCTTGCTCTTGGCTCTGGGTCCGCACGCAATGGCTGGAACTCTCCTCTCTGCAATGAATATGAGCCTTTCTCTCGGAGCTTTGGCTGCTGGACCCATGATTGCCGTCACCTTTGATTGGGGGTCAAGACAGGGTGGTATCTGGCTCGCATCCCCTCTTTTGGTTGTCACAGTGTTCTATGGGTTGACTTTTGGCTTTGTTTGCGCCATCAAAGTTGCACATGAGCGTCAGGATGATGTGGATAATGACGATGTGGATAATGACGATGTGGTTAATGACGATGTGGATAATGAACAAGCGCAAAGTTGACTGTCAAACAACGAATAACAAAACAGTAGAGGCGAAGGTAGCTTTGGTCTGGAAAAGCTTCCCGATCACGACCGATTTCACGACCACACGACAGGTGTCGTTGATTTCATGGAAGAAAACACCACAAAGATAGAAACGCGGTCATCCGATGACATCGCTTTTACGATATTTCTTTCTGTTTTAGGGTAATCAAATTATTGGGGTGACCGCGCAGATTAAAATAAAAGTGTATATTGCAGATGCATACACTGCAGGGTCAATACATTAGGCTATCACAACGCAGATAATCATTCTTGCATTATAGACCGTCTTCGATGGCTTCATTTGACAAATATCCTGTTGAATGGAACTAGCCAAGAGCCAATAATACTATACGTTAGGGTACACAGGTCTTGCTCCGTAACCCGATGGTGACAGCCTTTGTGGGTTATGGGATTGCCTGGGATAGTCTGAATCACTGTCGTAAAATGCGTGGGTCTTCAAAGCTCAACTATGCCTTAGCCTAGAGATGAGGCCTCCGCGCACAGTGGGAGGACTGCGAGTTTTTCGTCGATTTTTGCACTCACCAGGCTCAGTCAGTGTACGTCTCGTGCAGAAACATTTGCGGCAGCTTCGGTCGGCTCTTTCGTAATAGCCTATGCAGATAGATCCGTGGACCCTAATGGACTAGTTTTTATACAATGTAACTCTGTCTCTCTGTTAACACGACCCATGGAGCCAGGGGGGCTGTACAGTAATTCAAACCCGGGGAAAAGCAATTAAACACCGGGAATCGCAACAGCTGCCCATGGGCTGACAACGCGTGTGACATAAAACCAATCAGTGGCCAGCGTAGACCCACAAAGCTGTATGCGTGAGACTGTGATCAGCTCACAGTTTACTAAACGCTGGCCCTGCTCTGCTTGTCCGGGAGTAAAGCTCCGAAGCAGTACCAAACGATATTGGCTGCTGAGCCATCGTAAGCCATATGATTCTAGAAAAATAAAGTTAGAGGGACTTGAAATCTGATTTAAAAAGAATGGGCGTCGCTTAACACTTTTCCGTTTTCATCGAGGTGGCAGCAGTACAACTATACGGCGTCCCAGCATCAAAGCTACCTCACCAGGTCGCATCTGGCTTGTGGCATGAACAATCGCTCAGGAGTCTTTCAATATCACATTGTATACGCTTTCCGTCCCGCCGTGGACCTGCCCTTATAAACAGGTTTCGCTGTTGCGCCCGCAAAAGGCGGCTAAGCTGCGCATCACAAGAGTTCAATGCTACCCTATCACGGGATTACTTGCCCTGCAATCGGTTCCGAGGCCATGGCCCGGCTTATCTCCAGGGCCATAGACGCCCGTAAGATTCAACGGTGCATTGACCAGTACTCAGACGGGGAATGGCAATCTTTGCCGAACGGAGCCTCTTCAGCATGCACATGAATATCATGAGCCTGCCCGTGAGCACGGACATGGGCCTCAATGATGGTGTCACAACGTACTATGGATGTGACGGAGTCCTACAACCCTATAGCACATGGGCTTCGTGGCTAATAGGGCTGAGCGTGCTTTCTTCCGCAATGCCCCAGGCCGATTTGCCTGTCACAGTCTGCTTGCCGGAACAGATACCAAGCTATTAGAGAGATGGAGGTCACCATAGAGTGTGAACGAAAAAAGAAAAGTCGAATCGCACAACGAAAAAGACGTATGATTACTAGGTTTGCCTTTTTTTGCTGAAGCAAAGGAACGACATTGACACCGTTTGAAATAGGTCAGCGACTATCGCAGACAGCTCCATGGCCTGCAACCGAAGAATTATCGTCCACAACAAGAGTCAACGCGCTTTCGGAGTTGAATACTGCATTCAATTCTACGATGATAGAAGAGAGCTGGCCTAGTGCTGCCCCTAGAAATACTGCGATAACGTGGAGCCCATCTCTGCCAGGAGCGACGGGTTACTATGATAGACGCGTTGACAACGTCCTAGAGACAATGTCAGCTGGCGGTTCGGATACTTGGAATCCTCCTATCAGCGATAATACAGTGTTAAGGAAAGTAAGTGCTTAGATGTACAATGACAAAATTAACATGAATGCTGAGATGGAACACATCAGAACGGACAAATACCGAGTGACTCGCTATCACGGTTTCTGGGAGAGGACAGAGATAACTCCAACTCAGACTCCACATCATCGCACCAGGAGCCGCACACACCGACCAGCCAGACTAGTAGCCTGGCCCAAGAGCCTGCGCTACACCGAGCAGTTCGAAAAGGGAACTATGACATTGTACTACTCTTGTTGCAACACGAAGCTCCTGTCAATACAATCTTCAACCGCGGTATGACTGCATTGCATCTCGCGGTACAACAGAACGACAAGAAGATTATCCGACTACTTCTGGAGCATCAAGCGGACGTCAATAGTCAAGACGAGGGCGGTACTACTCCATTAGATCTAGCGATTGATATGGATAATGTATCGGCTGTACAACTCTTACTTGCACACGGCGCAAGAATACAAGAGTGATGGCGGAGGCAAGACTTTACGCCCAGCGGGGTAACCCAATAGGCCAACTATTAGTAGGGTTAATGTACATTTCTTGAATCGGATTCTTGACTCCTTGAGCCCTTACATCAGCTGTTCCGGCTTCTGTCTCGGCCACGCACACCCCCGCTGCTTCTCGGGACTCCTGAACCACCTCGAAAGCATGCCACCGCGCCAAGCTTCCTGCAACGAGGAGAAGCACTGCGCCCCGTGACTCAAATGTATGATTATGTGTTCAATATGCCTGGTGATACCAACAGGTTGTTTAGTATTACCAGGCTAGCTTGAAGGCCATTCTCCAAGTGTTTAGCATCCCATCCTGGGCAGCTGAAGCAGTGCCTCCTGTGTATGGTATGTGATGGTTGGTATTAGGTTCTGGAGAAGTAATTGAAAGAAGAGCGTGGCGCAAAGCTTCTTCAGTGACATATCAGGTCTGCTCGCAAGCTTCCCTCCTACACCTACAGGTACCCCACCTTTTGGGTGCCTAACCACCAAAGAACCTCATTACGTTTGACTAGCTATCAGACAAAACGACTTCGATATCTTCAAGTACGGCCCCTTCTGGGGACTCTGGAGAGATGGAAACATCTACAAACCCCCCAGACAGCCAGAACCAAATCAATCCCGTCGCCCCCGGACCAGCGACTGCTTTACAACCTCAGAAGGAGGCAGCTCCCTCGATACCTGGTACAGGAGAGACCGCAGTGCTCCCCTTTACTCGTAAGAAGAAAAGACGTTACGGGGAAGACTACGTAACAGACAACATGTTCTCGCCCAGCCTCAACAGGGCGAAACCCAGCACGACAACCGTGCAAAAACCAACAAGAGGCATCACCGCCTCCATCTTCAGCAGCGCAAAGGAAGCCACCGCCTCGAACATAGAGGGAAAATCCCTCGCCAGGAACAAAATAATGAGTCAAGATCAACGCGCAACAACATGACAGGCAGGATGTGGTATTAAACATAGCTATAGCTATCGACTCCTGCCTCGCACAATGCACTTCTCAACTCTCCTCAGCAGTGGCAGAGCAAGTCCGATCTTGCCTAAACACCGCCCTCGAAAACTTCGTCTCCTCCCACATCAACCCAGAGGGGAGGCCTGAAAACTCTGAAAAAACGGGCAGCAGCAAGAAAGCTGCCCAACCGACTGAAACAGCATCAGCCTACACATCTCTCATCAAGGAAGACAAATCAGACGGCCCCAAGAACCCCACATCAACGGGAGCTCCCGCGCCCACCGGAAAAGCGGGCCTGAAGAGCTCCAAAGTCACGTGGGCACAAGTCGCGTCACAGAATACCACTCACAACAAAAAGCCACAAAAGGGCCTCAACACCCACGAGAATCCTGTTCCTAACAGCAAAGGGCCGGCCCCCGACAAAACCTCCCCGGGCAACCAGAAGCCCGATAACCGCATCTTTATCCGGGTCCCGTCAGACCATAGCTGGAGAAAGATAACGGCCATCGGGGCTAAACAAGAATTGATTAGCTTCATGAAACTCAGTAACGAGGACATCACTCACTTTCAGGAGGTTCAATTAGGCTTTGCCCTCCAGGCGAAGAATCAAGAAACCCAAAACAAAATCATCACCCTCAAGCCAGCCGCAAAGAGCAACAATCTAAAAATTGAAGAAACATGCACATAGAAGGTTTTCCTCATACGCCTCGTGTCGAAAATATACACATGAGCGGGACCCACCCGACAGACGCGCTAATCCCAGAGGAGGCGCGCGTCAGGGCTGGAGCTAAAAGCCTCCTAATGGCGTGCCATAAAGCGCCCTTTGGGGAATCCCTAGACATATGCTGGTACTTCATATCCTTTAAAGAAGACGTCAAGCCCGGATTCAGCCTCTTTAACAATTCCTACCCGGCAGAACTCCTACCCGGCAGAACTCCGGATCCAGAAGCCCAGAATCACTCAGTGCACCCGATACCTGGGATTCCATAATCCACGCAATTGCACTAGAACTGAAAGATGCCTTAAATGCGGCAAGCCCTTGGATAAACACACGGACACTACTGCAAACTGTCCCTCTCCGCTGCAATGTGCCAACTGTAAAGGGCCACATAAGGCGGACTCTCTCAAATGCCCAGCCAGGCCCGCCATTAAAGATGGAGAAAAGGTCCATGCCACCAAGGACCAGCTCAAGGCGATTAGAGAGCTAGGGCAACAGGAATATATCAAAACGAAACCGCTAAAACCCCCTCCAACTACAAATGCCACCTCTACGAAAGAGCCCCCGGCAACGACCGGCCCTCTTGAGTCCGCCTACCACTTTCAAGCTCTGCCCCGCAGCCGCTAACCAGGCCCCCTGCCCAAAGCGTCATGTTTCAAGTCGACACGGACAAGGAAGACCCTCCAATGGAGAGCTTCCCCCGCCAAGTCGGAAATCCACGCGATCGGATCAGCCACTGGGGAAGACGAAGACATGGACGAAGCCCCCATGGGGGAAGGCGAACCCTCTGAGACGGACCTATGAGCGATAGGCCCCCGTCGCAGCCGCCGAAGAAACACTGGCCTCAAAAATCTTCCAAGCCAACGTCGGGAAGAGCGGCCCATGTCATGAAGTCGCTCTCTCACTTGCATGGGAAGGTGGCTACGACATTGTGCTTATCCATTTCAACGCCTCCCACTGGACCTGGCAACCAGGCAGGAAACCAGACACGGCAGGAACCAAGATCGCAGAATGGGCAGACAAGCACGACTTCCTCCCCTCCCTCGTGAACTCCCCCACAAGAGAGTCGGGGAAGTGCATTGACCTTGTCTTCTTAAACTACCCTACCTCATCTAGAGTAGAACACTCCTTAAACACAGGTTCAGACCACTTTACAATCACTATCACTCTACCCGAACCCATACGCTCCACCCTAGCAGCAGGGGAAAAAATACCTCCCTTTTGATCAATATGAGGACTTTGGACAACTAATGCACTCCTTTGCGTGGACCCTCCCCATGATCAACCGGGAAAAACCGTCAAGGGGGAACCTGGACGAGTGCACCAAAGCCCTACAGAACCTCTTCAAAGATGTGCTAGAGGCTACCGGCAAAACTAGACACCAAAATGGACATAGCGCCCCCTGGTGGACCAAGGAGTGCATGGAAAAGGCCACCAATGGCTCCCACGAGAAAGCAGCCGCCAAGAAACAGCTGAAACACATCGTCATGAGAAGCAAAAGGGCGCACTGGGACAAGATCATCGCGGACGGCAGTGTAGAAAAGAACATTTGGACCTTAGCCAAGTGGCGGAAAGCCACGGACCGCTTTCAAAAACCCCCTCTGATCGACGGGGGACAGAAGCATCTCTGACCCCATAGAGAGAGCCTTCCTTAGGGACAAGCTGCTCAAAAGAAAACTACTACGGAGGACATCCCGGGCCCGTGGGAAGGGGGCTTCCCCTCGGACGACAAAATTAAATGGAGCACAGAAGTTTTAGAAGAGGAGGCTAGAAAGGCCACCATGGGATCAGGCAACACCGCCCCTGGCGCGGATGGAATCTCGGTGGCGCTGCTACAACTGGCCTGGCCAGCAGTCGGGAGCTACATCACGGACCTAGACCGGGTGCCTTAAGGTCGGATGCCACCCGCTCCCCTTCCGAAGCGCTGAGGTGACCATTATCCCCAAGCTGGGCAAGCCGGAGAAGACTTATACCACCCACAAAGGCTACAGACCGATCTCACTCCTATCCTGCAAAGGGACTAGAGAGACTCCTCGCCAGAAGAGTCTCACTAATAGCCCTAGACTACAAAAAACTGCCGGAACAATACTTTGGTGCGCTCCCTAAAAGGGCGGCTTCGGACCTGGTCGCCTGCCTGGTGCATGACATCGAGACGGCCCTGGCCAAAGGCTTAGTCGCCTCCCTTCTCACCCTTGATATAGCAGGAGCGTTCGATCGGCATGCGCAACAGACTCATCTGGAGGCTTAGAAGACAAGGATGGCCCCTACTCTTTATACTCTGGGTGGACTTGTTCATGAGCGGCCGTGAGGCGGTCGTACGCTACGGAGACGGATCCAAACTGCAAGGAGTAAGACTTGAATGCGGCGCCCCCCAGGGGTGCCCCATCTCACCAATTATCTCTAGTTATACTTCTGCCCCATCCTCTGGCTCAACGACCCTAGCCCGAGATTCGGGTATGCGGATGATGTGGGCATCTTAGCCGTTGGCAAGGACACTAAGGAAACCACCAGAATGCTATAATGGGAACTGGAAGACACCCTGGCCTGGGGAAGGCAAAACGCGATATCATTCGACCCAGACAAAGCCGAACTAGTACACTTCCATTACACGCTGAAGGAGACCCGCCTAGACTGCATTGACTTCGGAGGCAGGACCATCCCCCCGCAGGAATCGATGAGATGGCTCGGGGTTTACCTAGACCTCAGGCTCTCCTTCAAGAAACACGTCGAGGTCATGACAAGGAAAGCCCTCAAAGCAGCCAATTTCCTGAGGTCACTCAACAAAACGATCAAGGGCTCCGGGCGGGCAACACCCCTCTCACCTACCTGCAAGGCCCCGACGGATACAAACACTTTCAGACACTAGTGGAGGACACGAGCCCCTATGGCCGTGCCCCCCAAGAGACAGATTGACACAAGAACTTTCCTTTGTTTCGTATGGCACGTCGCGAACGCGGACTCTGAACTAGTGGCTCCTACCGTCCTATTGCCCAGCAGGGATTTATGTAACTAGCTTACTTAGTGGACGTTAATAATAAAACAAACAAACAAACAAACAAAGCAGGTTTGCTCGACATGCCCACTTCTTCCCCTCACAATTCTCGAAATGAAGTGTAATTCCAGTGCTTTGGCGATTCCGGTGCCCACCATTCATCGACTAGGCACTGACGGTATGACACGACGCTGTGCCTGCAGGAAACGCTAGTGTGTCCACTTGACGCGGGCCGAATCCAAGGCTCGTTTTGATTTGCCGTTAGTTTGGAACTCTTGTTTTGCTCTGGAATCCCTTTTACTTTTGCTTACCTTCTTTTACGCTATTTTGAGGAAGACTCTAAATGAGAAGAGCTAACCCGTGTCATCCATGAGTTCTACGCCTCGAGTGGTATGGGGTCAGCGGGCGGCTGTACGGTGTCATGCTGTCAAGGTATCTCGCACCACCTACGATTACCCCAGCCCCGAGACGACAGCGTATTACCTAAAACCACCGGATACGACGAGCCCTTTGCGTGCCCATATGCAAATTGTGCAAGAGATGGAGTATGGGCCGTCCAGCGGCGACTCCCTTTACTACGTGCGTTTCAAGACTTGCAGCTTGGCCAACCATTATGCGCCATTCCAGGCGACGGCACGTCTTGATTGGCTTGATAACTCAGTATTGATGTACGAGGGGCGGCATTTATGGCGGTCACTATTCTATATTACTATGGTACCGGGCATACACCACCTGTAACACTCCCACTCAACCCAGCATAATCGAGCCCCCCAAGTATTCCAGCTGCGTTGAAGCAATAACAACGTCACAAACACCCATCGGCCGTAGTCCTCGTGACGCAGTGGCTAAGCGTCTGGCAGGCATTGTGCGCGCTCATCGTACAACGCAGTCGGTTCAATCCGAAGGCCATCGAGGTCCTACAGCAACAATAGGCCACTTGCCTAAGAGACACTAGGTTTTTTCCTCTCTTAAGAGGGGTTTTTCCCTTATGCTAGCTTGCTAGTATAAAAATTTCTGCAATGTAGCGAACAGGGGCCAACATCTCTGGCTATTGGTTGATAAGCTTGCTGTCTAGCTAGGCCGGTCTCGAAGGAACAAGACCACGTGGAGGTGATTGAGACGGAAACTGGCTCCTACCGACCTATTGCCCTATAGTGGGACGTGTGTATTTAGTTAACTAGATACTTATGGTCGCTAATATTACAACAACAACAACAACAACAACAACCCATCGGCCGGAAAGCCCTTGAATCGTGAAGGTAGGTATCCACATCCCTGGCCATTCCACGCCTTATCTATACTCTCTTCAACCCTTCTACATCATCTCCACGCTCGAAACTTCGCTTTGAGTCTTGTGAGCGAAGTCACTAGTCTTCATGTTCATCGTCATACTCGGGAGCTGAACTCTCATCCCATTCAATCTCTTTGTCATTGTTACCTGGCATGCCAAGCGACTCAATTGTTGAAGCCCAAACGCCAGATCCAACATGTCATTCTCGGCGTCGCCAGGCCTGGGTATCTTGTCATAGAATTCTTCATCGGCGACTATGGCATGACACGTACTGCAGGCACATGATCCGCCACATGCTCCTTCCATATCAATACCGTGCGCTTGGGCTATGTCGAGCAAATTGTCGCCTTCAACGACAGATACCCTGTGTTCCTTGTCTTTCTTGTCTATAAAGGTCACCCATAGCCTAGCGACGGTTAGCTGGTACAAAAGCAAGCAACGGGTGTAGAGGCAGGATGCCGATAGGAACTGACCCTTTCCCTGCAATTGGTGGTGATGATCTATGTCTCTGTGTCCATATCTGCGCTACACTGAATGTGCGGCGCAGAGAGGCTAGACTCCCCGTACAACGCAGCGCAAGTCGAATAGCTTCGCGATATGCCATGGTAGCAGGAGTTGCGTGATTCGGGATATCTTCGGGCTCAAGGGGATAAACCTCCACCAAAAGTGTGGACGAGCTATTGTTCCAAGCCAGTTAAATCCAACTGAAGAACAATAGGGCGTGCTGGCTGGGGTGCATCACTTCAAATAGTGAGCAGCGACTATCGATCTAACGGATGGCTTAGTAAATACCCCAGCCAACTCAGTGGCATACCATGCACTCTTTGACTGCGTAGGCGTGCCACGCACTACCTTCTAGATCGTCATGCATATCTCGTCTGTATCTGGTATCGGCGCTATACAACGCATAACTTCCTGGTACTAGAAGCAATGGGAAGGTGAGGGTGGGGCAATCCCCCGAGCTCACCAGAGCTGCCGACCTAATTAAAGCTGTCTGTGGATACTGAGATATGCGTTGACAGCCACATTAGAACCTACATTGGCGCATGGATCGGAAGTAGAGGAATTTAGAGTGTGTGTATATGCAGTGTGGTCATTGTTGCATCTCGGCTGTAGGTACTGCCACCGTGGGTATCTGCATTGTAGGTATCTAAAGTCTGGGCAGTGTAATGACAAGCTGAGCGTGAAAGACAAGGCGACCATTACTCATGGTTAGGTCACAGGTGGGGCCGATGGTCAGCTTGTGTGTATACTCAAGTCTGGGTGGGTAAATAAAATACATAATCTGCAATGTATTGGAGCACAGTGTACGACCTGCAGTGTACGACCTGCAATGTAATGTGTATTTCAAGGCATCTCAAGCGCTGGTAAGCTTGGCATTATCCCCCCGATTAGGTCCGATATCGCGATCGTCATGGCTTAATCTTTGCGCTCGCTCCACACATTAGGAAAAGGACTTGGAATTTCAAGTTGCCAACTCGGACCTTGTTGAGTAATGTGTAGAACCTGTCTGTGAGAGGTGACCAGCTAGCCTGTGATGACATCCCACTGTATTACTACAAGTCATATAACGCAGTATATTAATTAGTAATAAAGTACTAACGTTGACGTTAATATTATCTGTAATATTATCTGTAATATTTATTAGCTGCCAAGTACAATAGTAGTGGTGTGAACCAAATGAAGCTCGGACTGCGGAAAGATATAAATGTTCATTGGCCCGAAAAATGGGGATGGGTTCTACCCGGGACAGGCGGATAATCAATCTCTTAGCTTATATCTTCTGCCAAACAAGGATGCGTCTTTAAGCTAACTCATTTCAATAGTATTGTCGCAATTGGTTTGATTAAAAGGTTGCATGTTATGTATGTGATGAGCGGTAGAGAAAGCAACTGTGCATTGTTGTTGTTGGACTTGAACTGGGTTCCACCACGGTTGATACCATTGCCATGCCAAAACAGCATACTTACATGGCAAAGTGTCATCTTGTGGCGATGGAACCTGTTCCACGCTTAGGGAGGGTGCTTGGATTGGCCCAAAGGCTTTGGACAAAGCAGAAAGAGACTAGACTGGGTCTACCAATCGCGAATCGACTTCAATTGAATCCTTGCCTTGTTTCGCCGCGTTATCGTTGCCTTACCACGCTACCCATCGTACAGTCTGTGGCGGGTTAGTTTCTATTGACCGTATATCACGATATCGCTCGTGGACGGTCTAATTTAAAATAAGCTTTTTGACAGTGCGTCGCATGATGCAACTTCACCATCGTGGATGCTTCCTCGTGCCATATTGTTATGAACTGGCTCCATCGCAGGACTACTAAAACTACCGACAGAGCGAGCAATACGCCCAGAGTATCTTTCAGAGTACCCGACCATAGTCAAGATAAACCCAGAAACATTGCTATAGTGTTTGTCCTTTGTCTGCATTTACCCAGCTCCTTTGCATTATTCCCCGTGGTCCGGAACCGTTCAACATGTCTCGTTACCTCATCGGAAAGACTGCAAAAATAGATTCGAATGCCCGAGCCACCAGCGCAGTGCTATCGCGAGACCTGCGACAACGCCAGCCCACCATCGTCCGTGCCGCTGGTATATACTATTACACTGAGTGTGGACGACAGATTATAGACGCATGTGGCGGCTCCGCGGTGGCATGTCTTGGTCATGACAATGCTAGGGTCAAGGCAGCGGTTCGCCAGCAGATGGATAAAGTGCCATACTGTCACAGCCAGTTCTTCTCCACATCCACAACCGAGAAGCTGGCAACGACAGTGATATCCTCCACAGAAGGAAAAATGGCGAGGCTACTCACATTGAGCTCAGGGTCCGAAGCGTTGGAAGCAGCTCTCAAAATGGCTCGACAGTATTTTCTGGAACTGCCTGAGCCCCAGCCGCAAAGGAGGCATTTCATTGCGCGAAGTCCCTCGTATCACGGAGCAACTCTCGCGACCTTGGGAATTGGAGGACATGCAAGCCGGCGTGCGCCATTTGAGCCAATACTACCACACAATGTCAGCAAGGTCTCTCAATGCAATACCTATCGCGGACTACAGCCCGGAGAATCCTCTGAAAAATACGTTGCTCGACTAAGCAATGAGTTGGAGGATGCTTTCTCTCGTCTTCCTACCGGCTCCGTTTGTGCGTTCGTCGCAGAGCCGGTGACTGGAGCTTCAACCGGCACCGTCCCTCCTGCAGACGGTTACTTTGCTGCAGTGAAACAAGTTTGTGAGAGGCATGGCGCACTGCTCATCTTGGACGAAGTCATGTGCGGCATGGGCAGAACCGGCACCATGCATGCTTGGCAACAAGAAAACGTCACTCCAAATATTCAAGTGATTGGAAAAGCTTTTGGGGCAGGCTACATACCAGTCTCTGGCGTCCTCATCGACCATGACGTGAACAAGGTTTTGGAGTCGGGCTCTGGGAAGTTTCTCCATGGGCAGAGCTTTCAGTCTCATCCTTCAGCATGCGCCGCCGCTTTAGAAGTCCAAAACATTATCCGCGAAGAGGATCTACTGGCTAATGTGCGTGCCATGGGCAGCCGTCTCAGCTCTTTGCTTCAAGCCAAGATAGGCTCGCATCCAAGAGTGGGCGACATTAGGGGTCGAGGTCTTTTCTGGTCGATAGAGTTTGTAAAGGACAAACTTACCCGGGAGCCATTTCCACCAGAGTGCAACGTGGGATATTCCATTCACGAGTTGGCCATCAAGGCGCCATACAACCTATGTGTATATCCGGGCAGGGGGACAATAGACGGAATATCTGGAGACCATGTACTGGTCTCACCGCCTTTCAATGTTACCCCCGCAGAAATTGACCTGATCGTGGAGCGGTTAGCAGCTGTAGTGTTCGACTTCTTCAATGACAACAGCGACAAGGGAAGAAGCTCTGACGTGCGGCAGTGGTAGGGCAGCAAGCAACTTCCGCTCAGACAATTAGCCAAGGTGGCTGCTGATCATCACATCGTTTGCAAAGTGTCTCAGTTCGCCCACTGTACGTGGAGCAAGTGACTCCAAACGCATACTCAATGCCAGTGATCGGGAGGCCAGACTTCCAATAGTACATGGCCGTAGACTATCGCATTCGAGCTGGCTGACCGAAAGGGCCGTAACTCCAAACCGATCATTAGATCCTTGGATATCCGGCACTGTCTCCCAACTCGGTTCAGTATTCAATCGTGGTGAACGTCTCCGTAAACTAGTGAATTCGAAGATCAGAGTAGCCAAGTATGACGGCTATCAAGCCGAAGAGTCAGCTGCTACATCCTACGACGAAGAGCCTGGAGGGCGGACTCTGCTGAGGCGAAGGGTGAGGGCGAGCCAGGGCATACAAAGCGGGACAATGTATACCGAGGTCCAGGCTGAGGAAGTCCGTCATCTCACGAGGCAAGTCTTGTTTCATCGTCTCCCATGTGTAAAGTCACAAAGACTCAAAGGAAACATGCGTCATTCTGTCGTTTTCTCTGTCGACACATGAACAAGAGGCGAAACAAACTAGATTTAACCCGTCCAATTGGCCGAGAAACCACTGAAGAAACTATCCTCCCTAGGACATCTCACCAACAATCAATGGACGTTAACCATAAGCTTTAGACACTCAAGTTTTGTATATATGTGGAATGAGACCTCAACACCGAGCCTTGGCGACGGCTACAGTCCTATGTTGTAGTGCTGTTATAGGTACACCTAAGGCAATTAGCGCATTAATAACACTTATATTACTTTGTTTTACTATAGGACCTTAGTATAAAAAGGAAAGGGACGGATATATAATGTAAAGTAACATACGCATCCAGAGCGCACTTACTAAACACATTAATTAAGGCATTTAAATTATCAATCAACAGTGGATTAAAGCAAGTCATATGGCACGTAAAAGGATGATGACTAGATTGCCTTGCTTTAAGAATCAGCTTAACCTGATTATAGCATGGCGGTAATGACGTAACTCACTAACACGAAGTCTGAAGGTATCACACAAGACAATGCCTACAATGGGGGAGAGCGGACGACTTTTCTGCGACCTATCCGATCCGTTTGGTTGTCAGTTGGAAGCGGTTAAGAAAAATGGCTTTACGTACCAATACGGTGCAAATTCGCACCGCCTGCACCGTAACCATTAGCAGCGAGACACTGTAGCGTGACTCTGCATTGAGCATCTGCATTGTCATGATCTGTATTGCGACAATTTGCGCTGCTACAATTTGCGTTTTCACACCCCGTTTGGTCACATTCCGCATAGTCACATGCTGCATCGTACCGCATCTCGCGGGAAAATCCGTAAATTGCCGTACCGTTCAAAGACAGCATGGCAGCAATCTGTTCGTTATTTGTTTTCTGGCCCGTAAAATCCGATGCATTAACTATTACCGAGGGCAGGCGAAGGCCTGATCAAAAATATGGTACGAGCATTTGGCGTGCATTGGACAACGCATGACCAGCCAATAAACTTTTCAGAGGCCAACGACACATATTGCGTCTAGAGCTTCAGGGAGTGTCATTGGCCCCTAGGGTTAGGGTCTTGAGGGCCACTGCGACCTTTCCTTCACCCCACAAACACAGGTGCACGGGTCTGTAATCCAGCTAAGTTTGTCAGGTATGTACCTTGGGGACTAAATTTGACAGAGTCTTGATCACGAAGTGGCTTACTAGTTCGAGTTGTTCCAGTGACACCAGGCTACCATTCGCAGCCTCTTTCTTAGTTTTTTTATACATACGATATATCATGCCATCCCATCTGGCTGATGAAGCTGAGGAGCGCACGCCTCTGCTCAGAGACGATTGCCTTATTCCTGCGACAAGCGACGGCCCTGCTACAGCGGAGAAGGAACACATTCAACTTCGCACCCAGCTTGGGGCCATCATGTTTGTGTGCGTTCTTTACTTCAATTAGTATCGTACCAGAGACTAGCATGGAGGAAAGCATTATCTGTGAGGCTTATTACAAGGTGCTGAAGAACGATGCCTTAACACATCCGCTCGACTACGATTGCACTGTGGACGAAGTACAGAGAGAACTCAGCCTTGTCAGTCAGGTGTATCTCACCATTCAACAGCTACCGGGTAGAGTCCAAGTTGCGATCCTGGGGGTCTAGAGACATGATTGCTGATTTTCTTTGACCAGGTTGTATCTTCTCGCTGCTCAATGGAATGCTGGGTATGCGAAGCATGTTTCCTGCGACACTTCCAACTGACTGATTTGATATCAAAGCCGATCGGATTGGTCGCCGGAAAATACTCATCCTTTCCATCGTGGGCATCGTCTTATGCGATGTCTTTCGACTTTTTGTTAGTGAGTGACGACGTACTTGGGCTTCAGTTTGTAGTCGAACTAATCGATAAAAGTATGGCAATCTGGTCGTATCCCTTTGCGTGCCATTTGGCTGGCGCCTCTTTTCAGGGTAATCGGAGGCGGTGATGCCGTGAGTGCGGCAATGGTCCTCACTGCACTGGCCGATGTCTACACAGAACAGGATCGGTTAGTCAATGCACTCTGCCTCGATTCGCTTTAGTGGCTAACATGAACGAGAATCAATCTTTTCGGAAGAGTCGCGGCGGCGGCGATCATTTTTGAAATCGTCTCGCCCCTCATTGGCAACGCCTTTATGCTGAAGAGTCCGTGGGTGCCGATTGTACTGGGAATGTCGACGTTTGTGGTGGGAGCCTTGCTTGCTCTCGCGCTTCTGCCGGAGACCCTCGCACAGGACCAGCATTCAGAAGCTGCACTTGAGACTCACACTCTCCCAACCACACCCTCTCTCGAATATTCACGGCTGGGAAATCGAATCTTGGCAACATTGGCGGAGTATCAACAGTCACTAGCTACCCTCCTCGCCGACAAAAATATCGTCTTTCTCATGGTCACTTTCTTTGCTACTACCATTGGCACAATCGCCGGTGTCTTCGAATTGCAATACCTTCACAAGAGGTTTGGCTGGAGTTATCCATACGTAAGTCTCTGCGTCACGTCGTACGGCCAGTCTGCTCATCTACTGGGTTAGAAGTCAATTAACATAGGCACAGGCAGCTTCCATATTGGCTATACGGCCGTCTATTACCCTTGTTGTACTGATGTTTATTATTCCAACAACGAGCAAAATCTTTGTTAAAAAGTTTGGGTTTGCGACTGTACGAAAAGATCTCCTCCTGGCCCGCGTAAGTGCGGCTTCGCTGACTGTTGGCACACTACTCCTGTGCATCTCCCAAAGAGCTTCCCATGTCATTTTATCCATTGTCATCTTTTCCCTGGGAAACTCGTTCACTACTTTGGCAAAAAGCTTGCTCTTGGCTCTGGGTCCGCACGCAATGGCTGGAACTCTCCTCTCTGCAATGAATATGAGCCTTTCTCTCGGAGCTTTGGCTGCTGGACCCATGATTGCCGTCACCTTTGATTGGGGGTCAAGACAGGGTGGTATCTGGCTCGCATCACCTCTTTTGGTTGTCACAGTGTTCTATGGGTTGACTTTTGGCTTTGTTTGCGCCATCAAAGCTGCATATGACCGTCAGGACGATGTGGATGATGAACAAGCGCAAAGTTGACTGTCAAACAACGGATAAACAAAACAGTAGTCGGACATGCGACAAATGAATCTGCGAGAGTTTGCAAAGGAGGCGGAGTCAGCTTTGGTCTGGAAGCGCTTCACGATCACGATCGATTTCGCGACTACATGACGGGTGCCGTTGATTCCATGGAAGAAAACACCACGAGGATAGAAGCGTGGTCGTCTGGTGACGTCGTTTTTGCGTTGTTTCTTTCTGTTTTAAGGCAATCAAATTATTGGGGTGACCGCGCAGACTAAAATAAGATGTACATTGCGGGCGCAAACACTAGGCTGTCACAACGCAGATAATCATTCCGGTGACTTGCATTGTAGACCGTTCTCGACGGCTTCGTTTGACAAGCGTCCTGTTGAATGTAATCATCGAGTGTAGGACGACGGGGAGGAAGCCTGTGTTTTTCTGTCTGTCGTACCTGCGAGTCCACAGTTGTTGCAGTCAATAACGCCCATACGTTGGGGTGCAGGTCTTGCTCCGTAACCTGATGGTGACAGCCTTTGTCTGAAGTCACTACAAGTAACGTGTGCGGGGCCAGACGTAATGTGTGTCGTTGGCCTCTGAGAAGTTTATTGGCTGGTCGGCAAGTGCTCGTACCATATTTCCAATCAGGTCTTCGCCTGCCTCTCGGTATTAGTTATTGCATTGGATTTATCGTGCCAGAAAACAAACAACGGAACAGATTGCTGCCGTGCCGTCCCTGAACGGTACAGCAATTTACGGTTACCCCGCGAGATGCGGTACGATGCAGCATGTGACTATGCAGAATGTGACCAAACAGAGTGTGACAATGCAAATTGCAATACAGACTATGACAAGGCAGATGCTCAATGCAGTAGTCTCGCTACAGTGTCTCGCTGCTAATGGTTACGGTGCAAACAGTGCGAATTTTGCACCGTATTGGGTACGTGAAGCATTTTCCTTCGCTTCCAACTGACAACCTAACGAATCGGATAGATTGCAGAAAAGTCCCCCGCTCTCCCCGTGATACCTTCGGACTTTGCGTTAGTGACTTACGTCATTACCACCATGCTATAGTAATACAGCAAGGCAATCTAATCGTCATCATTTTACGTACCAACTACCTTGCCCCCCTTTTTAGAAATTCTCAGAGGCAGTGATGCTGTGGCTGCAGCAACGGTCCTTGCTCCATTGGTAGATATCCCGAACGGAGAAGGACCCGTAAGTTGGTCCCCTGTGGCTCATGCCTTACTAGCCGAAGAAGCTGAGCTGAACGTGGACAGCTCTTTCGTTGTCTCGCCTCTAGGATATGCAAGTTTTTAAGAGAGAGATTTGACGGAATGTGGACAATGGCCAAGATTCTCTTTGCAGAACGGAATGTTGTCTTTCTCATGTTCAGCTTCTTTGCGTGTACTATTGGCACAATAGCTGGCGTTTGGGAAATATAATGGCGGTACACAGTGTCCTCTCATCCTACACATGGTAAAGACTGTGCATGGGCTGATATCCTTGACAGACCGATTGATAGAAACAGTGTGTAGTCATAGAACCTAAGAAATGCTTTGGGTCATTGCCTGATGTCTCCATCCTGCTGTATTTGCCACTCGACTTGCACCGGACACTTCTTGAGACCATATTTGCATCATCTAGGTGTGCTCAGCCGACGGGTCTTTTCCATTGATTTTGTGACGAACCGGGCTTCTATAGGTTAGTATAGAATAGGCTTTGCAATGGACAAACCGTTCGAATGGATGGCTCTAACGAGGGAGCTATATGGGTTTATGTTGGCGGAGTGGTCAGGTCAGACTGTCGGGGCGTATTAAACGGTCACGCAGCTGGTCAATACAATTCCTCAGTGGATGTCTGAGTTCCAATCTGATTGTATTGTGAGCGCGGTGTTGAAAACTAACTATCCAAAGCTATCTAAATGAATGACATGAAAGAAACTGCATTGAGAAGTTGATTCTCGATCCCCTCCTCATTGATACATCCGATTATTAATCCGATTCCGCCTATCCTGTGCTGGGTCGTGACAGATTGGCAATGTCTCCGGTCTTGTCACTTCTTCCCGACCCGTTGCAATGCCATCCGCCTTGTGTCCATAACAAGCTTTACCAGCTTGCAACTGCGCACAAGGATGCACGTCTAACAGTTCTCGACGGTGAAGGCCAAAAGACTATTGCCGTTCGCACTGAGACAGGTGAAGTCTAAAGCAACAGATTTGTCAGTTAGGCAAAAGACAGCTCGAGGTTGCTGCTGATGTAATGATAGGATTACTCACCACTTGCGTTTGCCTCATCCACTAAGATTTGCGGATCATTGCAGCTCAGATCCGAGTAGAACACTGCCTGGCAGGCAGGATTGGAGATGCCGGTCAGCAGTTCAATGCTTCCAATTGTACTTCCCTCACCATCAAGGCTGGTGCAGCCAATGTTTGATGGGGGGTTGAAATTGTCAATTCGGAGATTACATTTCGGACCGCTGAAGAGTGTGAAAGCCAACGCGGCGGATGCACTTCTCGCGAAGCCCAACAGGAATACCGCCGTGGCGACGCTTTTGTTGTATGCAACCATTGTTAAACTAGAGAGTGAAGAAAAAAGTTGAGAGCGAGAAGGCTTTCCAGTAAACCTGCTGAAGTTGCAAAGAGGCTTGAGTATGAGTCCAAGTTGTAGACCTAGGTTTAATGTAATGGTATGCCTCTATTTAAAGAGAAATCTTCAGTCCTTATATAGCGAGACAACTTTGAATGCAATGTTGCAACTTACAAGCACCAACTGCCGTTTGTTGTGCTGAACTCACCTGACATCAGACAACGACCCACCATTGACGGGCGTGCCATCATTGCATATAGGATAGCACTAACATGACTAAATTCTGACGATGACAGGCATTGCGAACTGGATATATCAGAGTATACACACAAGCTGACCATTAGCCCCCCCTGTGACCTGACCATGAATAATGGTCGCCTTCTCTTTCAACACTGAAAAAGACAAGCTGTGTAATGATCAGCTGGTGGATAAAAGATATTCCGCGGCGAGTTATCCGTAACCTAACCATTACATAGGTTATCTTTTTCAGCGTTAAAAGAGAAGGGGACCATTACTCATGGTCAGGTCACAGGGGGGGGCGATGGTCAGCTTGTCATTACACTAGATAGATCACTTACTTTCGTGTTGACATGGGCATCATTGCATAGATGACAGCTACATTGAATGACTTTGGATGACAACGCATCCACCCGTAAGCATCCACAGCTCGTCCTTCTTTTGATGTTGCCTTGCATGTCCGAGGAAGCTCGCTGCCCCAGCCTATCTCCGATAAGTCATTCCTATACGGGATTTGGAACGCTAAGTCAACCGCAAATCTGACGTGTAAGGCTATCTTGGCAAGCGGTCGACAAGAGAACAGGGACCGCAAAATGAATATGTGCGTTAGCCGATACAATATGCACATCTTCACCACAAAGAGACTCCAAATTGTATGTGTATAATTTTAGCGTTTGTGTTCAAAGTCTTCTCATTCCCTGTTTTTCTGTCGACCGCTTGCTTGGGTACTTTATCATCGGCTGCGCAAAGATACCACCAACGCCATCTTCGGCAGCTACGTGGAATTCGAAAAACGAACTAGAGCGCTCTTCGGAGCCACTAATGAGAAAAAGGAAACTGAGAATCAATTGCTCAAACTGAAGCAAAAAGGAGCATGTTCGAAGTTCACTTCGGAAATCAGTCGGATCAGCGCCAAGACCGACATGGATGATGCTTCCAAGAAAATATTCTCCTATCAAGGATTGAAGCATGAAGCTAAGGATGAGCTCGCACGAGACGGTGGACAGCATGTTATGACAACAACTGCAAGGTCCACCTCAGCGACAAGGAAGGATCAGGATGGTTTCCTAAGAAGCCAAAGGGCAAGAAGCAACTCAACGCTATTGCTAATGAAAAACAACCCGATGATGATGAATTCGGGAACGATAGAACGAAGAGGCTTTAGCACCACGCACAGGCCGCACATAGAAGGATTCTTACTTCGCAGCCGTTGTGTGTAGTATAGCTACAACCCAGTCTTCAGCACTGGGAAGAGATGAAGTATTCATTTGTCTACTGTCTTGCTGTCAACCTGTGAGAAGCGTAGCCGGACATTCACTAATACTAGACCTAGAAGACTAGGCATAGAAACTGTTACACCAGCCCTTCTCCTAGTCTAGCCAGTATTGCGCAGCACCATTTAGCTCGAGAGTTCCAGGTGAGTTCCGTCTGGATACAAATGGTCTCGAGGACAGCCTCATTCTTTAGATTGCACGCTTTACGTTGAGCCCATAGGATTGCTCTCCTACTCTCAATTTCTCTCCATATGGACTGGAACTGATAAGCAGTGCGGGGACCTGAAGGTTGTACCCACAAGGCTGGCAAAACAGTTGAAAAGCGGTATCTTGAATACATCCACGAAAAGGAAGGACACAACTACTGCTATCCGACAAGTCACCGCCAAACGGACCAAATTTGCGTCAGTGGGAGATTGCCACCTACAGTCTGCGAAACTTCCTCTTTGTGACCTTTGAAAATTCTTAGCCCACCCTTTCGACTTCAATTTGAATCGAACAATAGTTCGATCAAGTCTCAAGTGGTCTACGGGGTTTTTTTTTTCTGCTTTGCTGCGACAATGCTTGCAAAGTAGGAAAACCTAGAATTTTCTCGTTCACAAGTCGACCGGTTTTCAAAACTCAGCTTTTGAAAACCTGGAAGTTTCTTGATCCTCGGGGGTAGTCTAAAATTCTGCTACTTATCTAAATGATAAATAGAAAGAATCGACGCACACCCGTATTGGCCCAGAAAGTTCACTCTTGTAAACATTTCTCGATCCATTTGGATCCAGCTAGTAGTTGGCGAGCACCGAAGTTGGAGTTAATTGCTTACTTAACTACTAGGAATCACGCGTGTAATTACTGTGGGCTTAGAACCCAGCTGCAGGCTTAGGTAATTATAACGAACTGTACACTAGATAGTTAGTATAGGGTAGATTTCCTAAGGAATAAACCTAGTAATAATTCTGGGTTTATATTAACAGGCAGTTAAAAAGATTATTAGTATAATTTAAATAATAGTAAATAAGTATTATTAAATAATAAATAATATAAAGTATATTATAATTTTAATTTTATATTAATAAGTAGCTATTTAAGTTATTTAAAAAGTATAAAGAAGTAAATTTATATATTTAGTTGCTTAAATTAAACTATTAAGGATTTCTTATAATTTATTATAAATCATTTTATAAGTTTAGTAATTTATATTTAGCTTATTAAATTATTAAAATAATTTAATAATTTAACTGTAATTAATAAGTTAAGTCTATATTAGTTTAGTTTTACTTACTTAATAGATCTATTAGTATAATTATAAGAAATAGGTTATAATATAATACTTTTTGTGACGAACCGGGTCCTATAGATTAGTATAGGTTAGCTGTTCCCAAGGGACAAACCTTAGAATGGTTCTATGGTTTATGTTGGCGGGGCGGTCAGGTCGGTAGACGGGCAATCTTGTCACCAGCTAATACAAATGAGAATAGATGTCTGGGTTCCAATCTGATTGTATTGTAAGTGCTGTGGCTGTGATAACAACTGGCTATCTAAGTATTCTAATGAGTGACATGAAGTGAACTTATATACCCAGTTGGCTGGGCTGGATCTATGAATATTTCGTAGATCCATCGTTGGATCTAGAAAAGTTTCCTAGATCCTGAGAGGATCTATCAAGTCTGCCTAGATCCTTTCCTGATTGGTCAGGCGGTCCGATGTTTATCCGAGACGGCCTACCCGGGAGGCCCGTTGTCGCGACCATAAAGGTTGGGTCGTGACACTTTTTTTTTATTAATTTTATTTTTAAGACTTTATTAGCTTTTAATATAAATAATATATTCTTTGATTAATAAATATAGTTATTCCTTAATTCTTTATTAATATTTTTTATTCTTTTTTATTAATTTTATTATATTATATTGGATTTTTTAGTTAATTTACTTAAAGATTAATTATTATAAATCCTTATTTTAATTTATTATTACTGGTGCTTAAAAAATAAATAAATAATATTTATCTTATGTTTTTAAAGATTATAAAGAATATTTGTTACGACCTGATCCAGAGTACGTACCTCTCGGGAATACTACGGAGGAAACAGCCAATCACAGGCGAGCTTCACAGGCTCACCTGGGTACGTACACCATAGCGTGTGAGCCTCGACCCCAGGGTTACAGGCTCACCAGGTACAATGGGACTTCGTGAAGTGAGCCACCAGGAACGACTGGATATATAAGATTCGATTCCCTACGCTCTTTAGATAACTTAGATAGACAGTCGTTAACAAAGCATCAAGATTGAATACAGACTGAATCTTTATTATATCTTACTCGCTTCGTGATTACATTTGCTCAAAGCTACTTCCTGTCCTCTCTGCCAACATAAACCAATTGACCTTGGCTTATTACCTTGGGAACTTACCCTATACTATCTAGTATTGGGTTGGGACGTCACAATATTTATTATTTTTAATAATTTTTTTTATTATTTAAAGTGTATTTATTTAAATTAATTATACTATAATATTTAAGAATTTATTTTAAAGGAATTAAATTATATTACTATTTATTACTTTTATTTAAAAAATAAACTTAAAGTAATAAAGGTTAAATATTTTTATAAATAAAAAAAAATATAGTATAAGAAAATAAGAAAAATAGTTGCTTAAGGTATAATAGATTTCAAGTTAGATTATATTAAGTATAAAAAAGCAAAGGCTTTTTATTAAGCTACTCTGTTAATACCTAGTTCTATTGTTATTAACTTATCCCAGTTTATTAATATTATTAATTAATTTAATTTTAAACTACATCTATTATTATTTCTACTCTTAAAAATTAATAAAACTCTTATAGAGTTATTTAAGTATTTCTTTTAAGTTTTTTTTAAATACCTAAAAGGTTTTATTAAAGTTATATTTTTTTTATTATATAAAATACTTTTAGTTTTTTATTTTTTTATTTATTTATATATAAATTAACTTTTTAATTTTATATTTTTCTTTAATATTTTAAATAATAATTTTATTTATAATTAATTTATTTATTTTTTTTATTTATTAATATTTTTTAAGTAGTAATATATAAAAAATAGCTAGTTTTAATTTTATATTATTAAGTAAATTTAATTTATAATTAACTTTATTGATTTTCTTTAAGATTTTAAAAAATTTAAGTTTAAAATTTAATTTATTACTTAATTTATTTATTTTAATATTTAATAGTTTGTTATTATATAAATATTATAATAAATAAACTATTTTTTTTAAAAAATTAATTCTTTAATTTTTATTTCATTAATATATTTCTTAATATATTATTTAAAGAATTTAAGTTAAATTTTAAGTTTTTTTTATAATTAAGTTATATTTTTTTAAAAGAATATATATATTATTTATATTTAAGCTATTATAAAATAGTTTATAGGCTTTTAATATAAATCTATAATTAATATAAAATAATATAACTTTTACAGTTTTTATTATAACGCTATTATATTATATTTATATAATTAATAATATTTTAAGTTAGTTATTTTAATAAAGATTAATATAGTATTTGTTACGGTCCACTAACCGTTACGCCATACAGGGCAAAAGATTAGGCTAATAATCTCAATTGTAGCGATTATTATAGTGGAACCAGCTATTTATAAGGGATCTAACTGTTACGGCAGAACAGATCGTAACAATAGGCAACTAATGAACCAGAAATGTTACCGATTGGTAATCTGGAACCGACCTACGCCACTGAGGTTAGTAAGCAGAATACATTACATATGAGTAATATAACTTTGGTGATAGAATTAGAGGAAAGACGTAGGGAGTCTATGGATTTGGTGCAACACCTTAAGAGCGGAAAGACAATCCTATGATTCCAAAGCCTTGTCAAAAGCTGGAGAAAGTATAAAACGCTGTTACAGCAGCAGTTCAAGCTGCCAAAACATCGTGCCTCAAGGCGAATGTTCTCTGGGATATCAGCTGAGCTGTAAGAAATAGGGTGTTATTTTCCAAAGATTTACCGGATATTGGTTGATAGTTCGCTCCAGCAGCAAGACCACGTTTAGGCTGTGCAAGGTAGGATGCGACTTTAATATTTTAAGATGGACTTGACTGTCCGGAGCCGCTCTCGGACAGCATCACGACTGAAGAGCGTTGCAGACCCAATGTAAGTGAGCATAACAGGTACCTTGCTAAGACCAAATTCCGTCCTGATAATCCAAAATGCAACTGATGGAATATCAACTCGGCCAAACATACCACCATATTCTTCAAGTCGGGTCTCACCTGCGCAGGATGTGGCTTAAAGGGCCGACAATTCATGGATGCTGTTTATGGGCGAGTTAGTCTTGTCTTCTCAAAGCCTGATGATCTGCGACAAGTGGAAAGCGACTTGGTAGCCCCTGACACCGATTCACGTGGCTAGTCTTCTTCAATATGGATCGACGATGGGGTCAGATAGCGC
This sequence comes from Trichoderma sp. CBMAI-0179, assembly GCA_029844175.1. Taxonomy (NCBI): domain Eukaryota; kingdom Fungi; phylum Ascomycota; class Sordariomycetes; order Hypocreales; family Hypocreaceae; genus Trichoderma; species Trichoderma sp. CBMAI-0179. The sequence goes on along the minus strand of JAJNCJ010000018.1, from coordinate 39,745 downwards.
AGATATACTCATTGGTACTGGTTTGACTCTATTTGATGGTTTTCCCAGGATTGTACCGGTATGTTACATTCTATCGCAAGGAACCCCCCTCTTCATGGGAGGCTGCGCGCAGTAGTGATAATTTAAGTAGCAGATTTCGATGTAACAAAAAGAAGAACACTGAGTAGGTCCATGAGGCAAGGGTAGAGATTTATATACCCCTGAGCCTCTGGATTATATAACATTCCTCAGCTCCCTCGGTGGCCCTGATACTGGTGATATTCCAACACTTGAATAAAAGACAAGAGTTGGCCTAGTGCTAACCCCGAAGATTCTTTAATTGGACTCAACTTCTACCGGAGCAACAGCTACTGGATCAAACATGGTCCGCAGGACTAATCAAAAAAGGATCGGGAAACAGATTCTCGATCCATCGCTGGATCAATAAATTCAATATTGATCCTTAACCAGATCGAGGAATATTCCCTCGATCCTATCCAGGCAACTGGATACATAAGTTTGCTTTATTACACTTGTGCAGATAACTTAGATAGCCAGTTATTCATATAGAATCAAGATTGGAATACACTGTTACTAATCTAGTGTACCGTTTGTTATATTATAATAATAAGCTAGAACATATATTGCTAACATAGTATGTAATAGAGTGGACATTAGAAACAAGCTCGCTTATATATAGGTACTCATATACTCTTCTCCAACTTGTTCAATGGCAATGACTAGACCCCGTACAGTGGAAGAAAGTGTCTGGACGTTGACAACAATACGGAAGAAGCTGCCATACTCGCCAGGGGCGTGATCCACCATAAATCCCCTGCCTACCAACATTTTAACCATCTCGCGCGTCCGTGTGGTGTTCTCCACTCTATCTGCTAGCGCACCGTTTGGTGTGTAGTAGAAACATACCTGCAGACATGGCGGTGGATTCTGCGATACGAGTTTGAAGCTCGTGCGAGCCTCCACCAACTCGGTCAAAAGCTGGGCATTAGCAAAAGCATTGTCGACAGCAATCTCAAATCCATCGGAACCGTGAAATGTCCAGGAAAGCGCGAGCTTGAGGCTATCTGCGCGCCGGCCACATTGCAAACTCATATCTGCCAAGTCCCAAACCTCTTCATGCGGTCCATCCTCTGTGCCGTGGAAAAGGTATCCTGCCGGAAGTGTGTTGGCTCGATGAACCACACCTGTATCTCTGACCAACAAGAAGGAACATGACACGGGCACGTTGAGCATCTTGTGCGGGTTGACGGTTAGGGAATCGGCCAACTCTGATCCGTCCAGCTTGTGCCTATGCTTGGCCGAGAAGATGGTGGCCCCTCCCCATGATGCGTCAACGTGCAACCACATGCCGAACTCTTTGCAGACGGCAGACACTTCTCGTATAGGGTCGAACACACCGAGCACAGTCGTCCCAGCCGTCGCATTCGTATATAGCGGGATTTTGCCGTTATTTCTAGCTTGTAGCACCAGACTCCGGAGTGACTTGGCATCCATGGTGCCCTGAGGGGTCGAGGGGACGGCGACCACGTTGTTAGTACCTATTCCAATGGCCATGGCAGCCTTTTCGATTGAATAATGCGCCTGGGCACTGGTGAAGATGACGAATTCGCGGTTATTATTTCCTTTCCATTTTGTATCGGGATACAAAGCGCCGCGGGCGATGACTAGCGACGTGAAGTTGGAAGCGCTGCCACCCGGACAAGTGAAGCCCCCAGCGTGGGGACCAACAAGCCCGTAGAGACGAGCGAAGGACCGCGCTGTTGTCTTCTCAATCACGGTAAGCGCCGGGGAAACAGAATAGACATGGGCATTTGTGTTGAGGGCGGAAAGGAGCAGATCGGAGGCTAGGCCCACGGCATCGGTACTTGCGCATAGCTTATCAAGGTAACCCTGGTCCCAGGTATTCACGCTGTGTTTCAAAACACGTCGCATGAGATCTAGCATGCCTGCACGCCCTCCGCCGTGACCCTCTGGGAGAACAAAGTTCAGTTGCTGCACTAATTCCTCTGGATCCAGGGATTCCACAAGAACATTCTTGGCGGATGGGGGAATATATCCTCTGCTTCTAAGTGCCACACCTTCATCGGCGGCCTTGATGAATGATATGATGAGAGATTTGACAGCATCGATGATCTCGCTTGCCTCTTCCGATCGATTCAAGACGGTCTTCATTTTACAATCAGTGACAAGCTCTGAGAGGTTCGGTATATAATCGAAAAGTGCAACCCACATTCTTGGCCATGGCAATCTTGGTAGAGGTAAGCGGAGCCATGGTGTGGTATATCGACAAATGCAGTTGTTATGCGTTTGGCGAAAGTTACCCTAGGATACTTCAGGCTTTGAAACCTTTGTTCTTAAGATTGTAGATGGGCCCCCGGATACAGGTGATAAAGTGACGTGTAGTCTTGGAAAGTAAGGAAAACGACTTGCTGTTCCGAATGCGCAGAACTAGAAATCCCTCCAGCTGAGGATAAGAATGCGGCTTCCTTCCACAAAGTCCTCTACTTTTTTCGTGGTTATTTTCGTGGTTTTATTTCTGCTAAACAGAAACCCAAAAGTAATCGGGGAGCGGTGGGTGGGGCCGCCGGTCTCTACAGCTAGTACATGCCGCGTTTGTACTTTGGTATGATGGAGTACATGTAGTACACTTAGGTGCCAAAAGTCTGCGAAACCCTACAGTACTCCTAATGTACACAGTATTATATATATTTTTTATAAATATTTATTAAAAATCAACCACTTGATGAAAATTATAAATAATAACAACGATCTATAATTTAACTATTTAATCTTGATATATATTTATAATTTATTTTAATTTTTATTATAAGTATGGAGGAAATAGGGTATGAAATAATACAGTGTTTGCTATTGTAGGTTATAGTGGGTTATAGTGGAAAATACAGTGCTTATAGTACTGTATTTATATGGTCGTTTTACTACGTAAATTTATACTGCACTTTATTACACTACAGCTCCTCCTACATTAATAAAAAATAAAAAAATAAAATAAAGTTATAATAAATTAATATATTATAAATATAGTTTTTATAGTTTTATATACTTTTTTATTAGCGCTGATGTAAATTTTAATATATAGTAATATAATATTACACTGTATACTATAGGGTACTGCGAGGCGTTCGCAGACTTTTGGCACGTAAGTGTATATTAACCCGTGGAGCCGGTACCGTCGCAAGGCAATCAACAGTGGCGAGAACCGGTATGCTGAGACTGCACAGTCGTCTCGGCACCAGCCATCCATTATGCAGTGATGGCACACCCTACACCCCCTCGAACGCCCTTAATTGGCGGTTTGTGCCCCTTCTAGTTTGTACAGTACCACCCTTACTAACAGTTCCTAACCGAAATGTCACCTTGAGCTGATCAATACAGCTCGCTATTTAGCGGAGCGATTGTCAACATGCATGCACGGAGCGCATGCGGCCATCACGCCGCGAAAGGGGCCGACCCTGCATTAAAAGTATTAGACCAATAAGGAGATTGGCCATAACACAGCCATGGTTGTGGCGAAGCTGACAAGTGGGAAGATTTCATTATGAACAGGTGCGTGTCTTGTGTGTGTTCCTGTATGTTTACTCACCGAAAAGTATATGTCTGTACATGGAATTTTTACTTTATATCCAGCAACCGAAATTATAGCCCTGCTTTCTTAAAAAACTAGTGGGTAAATAAACTGAATTTATAGCTATAGTAAAAACTCTTAAGTATAAATAAATAAATATTAATTATACTTAAAGAACTAAACTTAATTAAGCTCAGGTTTTTTTAATAATATTTTTATAAGTTAAAAATAATTTTAAAAATAATAGTACAGTACTTAAAGTAATTTAATTTAAAATAACTATAAAAAGTAAAAGTATCATTATAGTATTAACTAAAGTAGTTTTTTAAATAAAATCTTTAATTATAATAATAAGTTTTAGAACAAATAATATAAAATAGTATTTTTATATAAAAAAATAAAAGTATTATTACTTAAAAAATATAGCTGAAATTATATTTAAGCTTAACTAAGCTTAACTATCTAAATATAATTAAAATCTGTTTGTTTATATTTAGGGGTTCCTGTGGTAAGTCTATTAGGTAAAGAGAATACACCCTGTCAGCCTTTTGTATTCCCGCTCTGTTTCACTTTGGTCTCATTCTTGACTCTCCTTTCCCAGATGTTCCGTGTCGGGGCAAACACTGACCAACTCGAAACAGGCGCGACAGTATAGTTATTGTCAATTAGATCGACCTTCCTGGTAGAACCCTAGGCAAACGAGCAGTTCCGTTGGTCGGCCTCCGAACACGTGATGGAGTCGCCAGGCTGCATTAACGACGACTCATTTGGACCGGCTGTTGAAGGGTGCAGGGGCGACTTTGACTTCACCATCAAATTCGAGAAGATATTTTTCACACTCGTTCCGGCGGCTATCTTCATGCTAATATGCATTCCTCGCGTTATTCATCTTGTTCAGTCTCCAGTAATCGTCGACGGGAAGCTCTTCCAAACTGCAAAACTCGTGAGTCCCAAACTATTAGCATTTACGCAGAGAGAGGCTAAGCCCCAACTTCAGACTGCCGTTGGTGGATATGGTGCTATTCAGTTGGCACTGTTGATGCTAAGCACCATCAAGTCTAGGGAGCTTCAAGCGGACTACATCTCTACTTCCGCGGTAACGTTTGCGTCTGTCCTCTGCATGTTTGTCATCTCGCACCTGGAACATGCACGATCACCAAGACCTGCGATTATCCTCGACGCTTATTTGTTCCTCACAATCCTCCTGGATATTTCGCAGACCCGCACCTTGTGGCTGACGTCGGTCACCTTCGATGGCAATATCTTCTCGCGGTTGTTTACCGCCGGTGTGGCTGTGAAGGCGCTCCTCATGGTCTTGGAATCTCGACACAAGACACGATGGCTTCGCTGGGATACTCAAAAGCACAGTCCCGAGGAGACGAGCGGTTTGTACAGCATTGGTGCCTACGCTTGGCTCAACCAACTGTTCTTGACGGGATATAGGAAGGTATTGGCTCTCGATGATCTCTACCCTCTTGACCAAAATATGGCCGCGGAATTTCTACAAACCAAACTCGCCAACGTAACTGAAGCGGCCGGAAATCACAGTCATGGCCTTGCCATATCCACCCTCAAAGCCCTAGCTATCCCAACCCTGCTCCCCGTCGTACCACGCATTGCTATGGGCGTATTCCAATTCTGTCAGCCACTGCTTTTCAACTCGCTACTGCAATACCTCGAACTGCCAGCTGAAGAATCATCGCATAACCACGGTTACGGCCTTATTGGCGCAACAGGGTTGGTCTACCTAGGCATCGCGACATCGACTTCATTTTACTGGTATTATCAAGAGCGCACCATGTACATGTTGCGAGGGGTGCTGGCTGGCACCGTATACCAAGCGGCGACAAGAGCCAAGCTGTCTACGGCAAACGACTTCGCTGCATTGACTTTGATGAGTACCGACATTGAGCGCATCATCCGCGGCTTGTTGAGTATCCATGAGCTCTGGGCGAGTCCGATCGAGGTCGCAGTCGCCTCGTGGCTGCTCTACCGCCAGATCGGCATATCCTTCGTGGCGCCTCTGGTTGTTATTGGTTGCTGCGTGGGTCTTGTGTCCTTCCTCACAAGGTTCACTGGCCCACGGCAGAAAGCTTGGATGGAGCAAATCCAGAAGAGGGTCGGGCTAACATCAGTCGTCATCGGTCAAATGAAAGAGCTCAAGATATCTGGTCTGGCAGGCCCTATTGGAGAATCGATACAGCAGATGCGTGTTGACGAGCTCAAGACCGGAGCACGGTTCCGAATGTTGACTACGTGGTCTGTCATCATCGGCTTCACACCGGTATTCATATCGCCCCTCCTGGCCTTTGCATTCACGGGGCGCACACTCGATGTGACTGTCATTTTCACATCGATGTCGTACCTGTTACTGTTGGCCAGCCCCCTGACCACTCTTTTCCAGCTTGTTCCCGGATTTAGCTTCTCGGTCACCTGCCTGGCACGTATTCAGGAGTTCTTGAGCGAAGATCCACGAGTTGATTTTCGCATTCCAGCGCCGCATTGCTTGGGAGAAAACATAATGGCAAGTGACTCCGAAAAACCAGATGGGGTTGTCCTTCCCGGCTCGGCGGTGAACATCTCAGCGGGTAATTTTGGATGGGAAGCGGACAACTTCGCCCTCAAAAATATCGACCTTGAGATTGTTGCTTCGCGCCTGACCCTCGTTGTCGGGCCTGTCGCGTCTGGCAAGTCGACCCTATGTAAAGTGCTTCTTGGCGAAGTTCCATTTGCACAAGGGAATGTGTCCATGAGTCGCGATTTGCTTCTCGGAAAGTCGGGCTTCTGTGACCAGACGCCCTACTTGCTAAACACGACGATCCGAGAAAACATAGTGGCGTACTCCGCATTCGACGAAGCGCGATATTCTGAGGTCCTCGAGGCTTCTATGCTACTTCCAGATTTGGCGGTCCTACCGCTGGGCGACCAAACCAGAGTGGGCAGCAAAGGAATTTCCCTGAGCGGCGGACAAAGGGCTCGGGTATGCATCGCAAGGGCGTTGTATCTCGATTCTTCTTTCCTCGTCTTTGATGACATCCTGAGCGGACTCGACGCCGACACTGAAAAAGAAGTTTTCCGCAGAGTTCTCTCACCGAGTGGGCTACTTCGCCGCAGGAATGCGACTGTTGTGCTTTGCACGCACTCTGTTAAGCATTTGCCTTTTGCAGATCACATCGTCGTTCTAAGCTCTATTGGCACGATTGTTCAGCAGGGTACATTCCGTGATCTTATGGACAACCCAGCCGGATACATCCACAGCTTGGGGATAGAAGACAACAGCACTGAACCTTTTGATGATGGTGCCAACCCCGGTGTTCCCAACGCCAGGCCTAGTCTGCAGCGGCGTCATGATCTCACAGCGGAGATGGGAGGGTCAAGCCGCGACGAAGGACCGAGACGGACGCTCAAAGAAAGCACCGTGTACCGCCATTATTTCTCCCGAATTAGCGCTTGGAATATTACGGCTATAGCGCTCTTCTCTATGGGCTGGGGATTCTTCGCCAATTTCAATGTCATTTGGCTCAAGTACTGGTCCGCGGATGTCGCCTCCGCCAACCCCGCGCGTTCAAACGCATTTTATATAGGCATATACGCGATTTTTCAAATCTCGGCGCTTGCTTGCCTCTTCGTGGTTTGCGTGGGTATTTTGATAGTCGCCATTCAGGCCTCAGGCGCAAAACTTCATGAGGAGGCACTGGCAACAGTTATCAACGCACCGCTAAGGTTCTTTACCAGCACAGACACTGGGGTTGTGACAAACCTCTTCTCGCAAGACATAACACTTATCGACGGAGCTCTCCCGTTTTCTTTGCTCAACATCGCCATTTCCATTCCTGACTGCATCGGGGTGGCTGCCGTCATCGCCTCATCTTCACCGTTTCTCACCATCACGTATCCATTTTTGGCCGCGATAATCTTTTGCGTACAAAAATTCTACCTCCGCACATCAAAACAACTTCGGCTGCTGGATTTAGAAGCGAAAAGCCCACTATAGTAACTTCCACTCATTGACGGATTGCTCGGCTCGCAATGCTAACAACCAACAGCACGCACTTCATCGACACAATCAGAGGTATTGCTTCCGTTCGGGCCTTCCGCTGGACTAATGATTGCATCGCACTCAATAACAGTCTCCTCGACACCTCGCAGAGGCCGGCTTACCTTCTTGCAATCATCCAACGGTGGCTAACCTTCACGTTACGACTCGTCGTCGCTGGGCTGGCATTGGTGTTCGTCACTCTGGCTACCCAGTTGCGATTCAACTCGGCAATTACTGGCGCCAGTTTGGTCAGTCTGATGACCTTCGGCGAACAGCTTTCGTTCCTGGTGGAAACGTACACCATGCTCGAAACGTCGATTGGCGCCGTAAGCCGTCTGAAAACCTTCAGCGACACGGTTATACCCGAGAAGCTGCAGGAGGAGGACGTGGTGCCCCCCCTTGGGTGGCCGTTGAAGGGGGAGATTGAGATCAGTGGAGTTTCGGTATCTTATGAGTAAGATCAGGTGTTTCCCGCCCTCCGCGAAAGAATGAGCATGCTAATGACTTCGAAGTGACATGAGAACGGAGGTTCCCAATGGGACGAGTGACAGCGGAACATCCAGACACCTTACACTAGACAATTTGACTCTTTCTATCAAGCCCCGCGAGAAAGTCGCCATATGCGGTAGGAGCGGAAGGTGTTTCATTCATACATTTATCAATCTCATACAGCAGGTCGCTAATGGCCCAGTAGCGGAAAATCTACTACAATTCTCCTCCTCTTGAAAATCCTCGACCCCCTCCTCTCAACCCAGTACGGCATTGCTATCGATTCCACGCCGCTCCATACAATCGACCGCGTAACCCTACGCCAACGCATCATTGCCATTCCGCAAGAGCCTGTCTTCCTCCCCGACGGAACGTCCTTTCAAGCCAACCTCGACCCCTTCGGTACCTCTACTGAACTTGATTGTCGTTCCGTTCTCGAAGTTGTCCACCTTTGGTCTTTCGTCGCAGAACGTGGCGGTCTCACAGCCGGCATTGTATCTGACACACTCTCTGCGGGGCAGAAACAGCTATTTAGTCTCGCACGTGCGGTTCTCCGGGCGCGCTTGCGGGCACGGGAACCAGACGTCGAGTCTGGGCAGATCGCGCTCAGCACAACGTCAGGCGGGATATTGTTGTTAGATGAGGTTACGTCGAATGTCGATTATGACACTGATGTCTTTATGCAGAGCATTATCCGGGCGGAGTTCAAGAACTATACGATTCTGATGGTTAGCCATCGGCTACAGACGATCATGGACTTTGATACGGTAGTCGTGATGGATAGGGGTAAGGCTGTAGAGATAGGGCTGCCGAAGGAACTGCTGGAGAGGGAGGGAGGATATTTCAGGAAGCTCTGGTTGGCGCATCATCATAGACAGACGTAGACCACAAGGATAGGACAGATGATTATCGGTCACGTGAAATGCCCGTTGGCAACCGGCGCCCCTTTAACCGTGATTCCGTGAAGCCTCTCTCTATCTCTATCTCTAAGCTTTATTTTCTACGCCCTCTTGTGTCTGGGAATGTTGAGAGTGCCGCGCAGTCAACTACCCCGCCGCGATCTTGAATACTTACGGTATCGTGATTGCTTACTCACCCCATGTTTCATGAGTGAAATTCTACTTGAAAGCCTTGGGATCGCTCGCGAGCATTGGGGCAAGATAAGAAAACAGCAAATACACCTATAGGGCCACTCCCATGACCATTTAAAGAGTACTTGACTAATTTGGCCGGGGTAGAAGGCTTCATTAGGCTGGAGCTTAAGTGTAGCATTCTGATGACGGTCTCATGGGTTTTGAAGATGACAGAGTAGTATGAAGCGACTTTCTGAACCAGGAGTGTTGGATGTCTTTATCTAAGAATCCTAGTAACGTACGAAAACTTCATCTTCATTCAGGAAGAGCAAAGGTCTTCCTTTAAATAGCACGTAAAAGTGATGATCGTCAGCTGATGCACTCCTTTTACGCAGACGTGCCGCAGACGGGGGTAACAGGTCTATTAAACTCTCTTCCTTAAGAGAATCCGAAGTTTGGGAACTATTCTCATATACACCAGACATGGGGGTCTCTCACTAGATGCCATATACTTAGCTTTGCTAACCTGTGGTCATATATTCACATTCAAATAAGATAGCGGCCCTTGTTCTCAAATTTTAAGAGAAAACTGTCAATTTACCTCATACTAAGATGGATGAACTAGATTGTATTTGTCTACTTGTCTTCCAGCTCCCGCATGATCTCAATGACATCTTCGTCACCAGCTGCAGCCAAAGCTTTAAAGTGTGGAATATTGTCTTGCACCCACTGGTCTTCTTCTCCAGTCTATTGCATAGAATGCATGGGTCAGATATAACATAATCTAAGTGATAGAACGGAGTTGCTGCCAACTTACTTTTGGCAGTCCGATTCCAGCTTCCAGGGCCGTTGTCAATGCGCCCAGGACCCTAACCGTTCGTAGTCCCTTTTCAACTTCCTTTCCTACGATTCTCTCCCATTCGGCTTTAATTTGCTTGCAATGGTCTAGGTATATTTCATTCGTACGACTGCTCCCTGCTCGTGTCCGGATAATCACGCGATTATACTTTCGCCGGATACCTCCTCAGAATACTACTTGGTTGCTCACATCCGTATACCGCACATTGATGAAGAAACGGGGAGTGTTGAAATGCTTTGAGTGTAAATCGGTGAAAGCAATAGCCAGCTGTTCTTGCTGCTCCGGCGTCAGCGGAGTTACATATTCAACGTTGTAAAGAGGCATAACGGTGGCAGAGACAGGACGCTCAGTTGTACAGCATAATCAGTGGTGGTTCGGTTTCGCACCAAATGATTAGGCTACACAATGGAGACCATAAATAAAGAAGGAATGCTATCATCATGGCCGAGGCTAGGCAAGAGGTTTATTGATCTGCCTCGGCCTGAGCCAACGTTGGCTTATTCAGCAGCAGCCTGCCACTATTTTTCCACCAGTCGCACTTTTAGCATGGCGGAGTTGGTGAGGAGAAGTAGTGGGAAACACATCAGAAGTGTAATACTAAAACCCACTGACCGGCTAATCATTGCCGATCTAACGCCTCTCATTTGGAATCAGGGCTTGTGGTAAGAGTTTATAGGTTTTCCAAAGAAAAAGTTGTTAAGAGTATAAATCAAGTACTGCTGGAAGTCAAGCATAGTAATACTGAAAATTGTCTAATACCCGAAAAGGAAACAGAGGGATAAACTTTGGAGTATATTGATAACCCGTCATTAAGTCAACAGGCTTTAGTCTTTTTTTTTCTCGGAAATATTATACCTCTGAACTTTAGACAATGCCAACTATGTTACCTGCGACACTTTTCTCCACCGTGGTCCAGTCCCAGCGGAACAAGCTTCCCGAGAGTTCTCCAGCTCTTACGGAACCCTGCCGAAGAACTCTTTCTCTGTGTGTGTACCGATTTGGAGCCAAGTTTCGTCTGCAAACGCTGCTAGGCAAGGCTTTTCTTCTTCTATTATGCTGTTACATACTACTTGCAATGATGCTGTACGAACGCCTCTGCTCTACCCAATGAGCTCACATGCCTCCTCACCCTAGTTTGTTTGTTTGTTTTATTATTAACGTCCACTGAGTAAGCTAGTTACATAAGTCCTCATCTGGGCACTAGGACGGTAGGAGCCGCCGAGTTCAGATCGAGCGTTCGCTACGTTTCAATGTGACAAAGGAAATGGGGAAGTATCAGTCTGGTTTTACGTGTCTGTCTCTATAGGGGGGGGGGGGGGGGGGCCGTACGGGCTTGTCTCCTCCACTAGTCTCTGGAAGTCTTTGTATCCTCCGTCGCCGAGGAGGTATTCGATGTGGGTGGTTCCAAAGCGCGCCTCCCTCTCCGGTACGTCGGGGAGGAAGGGGGCTACCATGCGGCACTTCACGAAGTGCCCTTGTGTTCTCGGCTCGCCGCACTTGCAGCTGGGCCTGGCATCGTGTCCGAATCTCTCGTGATATTCTATGAAATCTCCGTGCCCAGACCTTTCGGCTAGAAGCCTGTGTAGGATCGGGCGGGGGAGGTGTAGTTCAGGGGGGCATTATAAGCTGTAAACCCGTCTCTGACGTTAGGTTAGGGTCACTACAAAAACAAAAAAACTACCTAAAGCTCTTCCCCCGGGGGAAGCAGTCAGTCGTTCATTTTGCAAAAGCTGGCTGAACCTCTTCCCCCGGGGGAAGCAAGCAGTCGTTCATTTTGCAAAAGCTGGCTGGACCTCTTCCCCCGGGGGAAGCAGCCAGTCGTTCATTTTGCAAAAGCTGGCTAAACCTCTTCCCCCAGGGGAAGCAGTCAGTCGTTCATTTTGCAAAAGCTGGCTGGACCTCTTCCCCCGGGGGAAGCAGTCTGTTGAACCTCTTCCCCCGGGGGAAGCAGTCAGTTGGCCATTTTGCAAAAGCTGGCTGGACCTCTTCCCCCGGGGGAAGCAGTCAGTTGGCCATTTTGCAAAAGCTGGCTGGACCTCTTCCCCCGGGGGAAGCAGTCTGTTGAACCTCTTCCCCCGTGGGAAGCAGTCTGTTGAACCTCTTCCCCCGTGGGAAGCAGTCTGTTGAACCTCTTCCCCCGGGGGAAGCAGTCAGTCGTTCATTTTGCAAAAGCTGGCTGAACCTCTTCCCCCGGGGGAAGCAGTCAGTCGGCCATTTTGCAAAAGCTGGCTGGACCTCTTCCCCCGGGGGAAGCAGTCAGTCGGCCATTTTGCAAAAGCTGGCTGGACCTCTTCCCCCGGGGGAAGCAGCCAGTCGTTCATTTTGCAAAAGCTGGCTAAACCTCTTCCCCCAGGGGAAGCAAGCAGTTGGCCATTTTGCAAAAGATAGCTTACCCTTTTCCCCACTAAGTCTTCCCCTTAAAAGTAAAAAAGGTAAAATTAATAGTCCTTAAATTTTATAAATAATCAGTGTAAGTATATCCAACTCTCTTACCTTTTCTTTAATCGTTATTTCTTTTCAAAGGAAAAAAACAATGAAACGGTCACAGATAGCTGATCCTGCTGGGAAATCCAGTTCAGCAAAGCGGTCTCGTCAAGAAAGCCCAGCTTCACATACGCCTGATGATATACCATCTACTGCGGTAGGTGAGCTTGCATCAGCACGAACTCTCGCTAAAGGCCATCTGCTTGCAATTGCGAAGTTTCCTCTCGATGCCTTATCTTCGCGTTGGAAGGTTGGAAAAAACAGGCGTGTGGACGAGAGCCACCTAAGCAGCCTTTGTCAAAGTTTCCGCGATAGGGGTATGGGCAGACTTGAGCCGGAGAACTACATGAAGATCACGTGTAGCGCCAGCGCGGTCACCGCCATGCGGGCGCGTCTTCGCGACAAGAGCCCAGGCCTACCAGGGGACCCGGCTGATGCATTAGAGAGCATCGAGGCTAGCAACCAAGGAAACCCCCTGCTTGAGCCACTTGACTTTCGTACGTGGACTGAGGTTACCAATGAGGTTGCAGAGCTGCTTGACGGCCAGCATCGTCTAAGGGCAGCCCGGCAGGTGTTGGACCAGGGCAGCGATAGTGAGAAATGGTGGACTTGTGAGATTTACAACCGTGGTAATTATCCCAAAGGCAACCTACCCTAGAGCATATATTTCCAACAAACTAACTTATATATACAGATACACTCCCAGAGGAGATACGTCTTCAGCTCTGTATGAATCGGCAAGAGCTAAAGCTGATGGACCAAGACGGGCAAATCTGGCTACAGCTTATCTCGATTTGCGATAACCAGGGCAGCAATGATCTTCTTGGGGAAAGCAATTCTCGAGATATCATAAAGAACCTTGCAGCCGCCCTTTACCTAGACGGCGAGGTAGCCACCAAGCTCCCTACGCGAATGTCAATTATCATACGAAATCAGCAATGGCGTACTTTTACTACGCTATGGTGCAGGACCACTATTGGAAAGGAGACGTTTAATGCATCAAAGTGGGTTAATATGATAGCTCACAGGCTTGATAATGTAAGCTAAGCCCCTTCCCTTCTAGCCCCCTTCACACAATAGCCGCTGTCAATAACAACGGTAGTATTGTTATATTTCACTAGTTCCATTCCTAGGTTATGAATACTGGCTTACATTACTATTATACACATGACAGTTTTGGATATCACGCTTCCAGCGAGTGCTGGAGACGCTGGGCTTACTTGATCTGGAGCTGCATACATGCGGCTGGACTGTTTCGGAAGAAATCCTCCTTGACGACTGGGATGCCCTTGCAGACCTTCTACCCAAAGGCTACGCTGCCGACGCAGCCGACCGCGTTCTGCAGCAGAGGATTAAGGCATTCGCGGCCGCCCCCAGCGCGCTTGGGAGGAAGACGAAGACCAAGGCGATAGCCAGCGTCGTCCTACCTTCGCTATGCAACAAGCAGCTCGAGCAGTTGGTCAACGCCATCAAAAGGGCAGGCTGTCCCCCGTTTACCCATCTAAGGCCCACGCTTGAGATTAAAAAGGCCGATGGGAAGGCGCTTAGCCAGCTCATGGGCCACGTCGTAGCCTGGGTCAACCCCCGCCCGACAGACACCAAACGTACGTCCAACAACAAGCCACCTTTATGCAAGGATCTGGAGCCGGCATTCAGGGATATGGGCAGCAGTAATGACGCTGCTGAAATCGCACGACTGGCCATTAAGCTGGAGCAGGATATTCTTGAATACGCGCTAGGCTTATTACCTGAGCTCGGGCGCCTGAGCGGCCCGGAGCTGGAAGTTCTGCCAGACGGAGGCCGCGACGCCATTGACGATGGATACGACGAGCGCTTTAGCCGCAGTGGCCTTTGGCGAGGCGTCCTTGAGATCGTACGATGCAGCCTGGGCCCCGGCGTTCGTGCTGGATGGGTTGCTACGCCGCCCGGCAGCCCAACAGGCCAGGAGCGGGCAGAGAGCGCAAGAGAGCTCGAGCTATACCGCGAGCACGTGCGGCAGGGCATTGTGGCTCTAGTCGACAATGTAGCCGGCGATGATCACATCAAGCATCATCCCTGGGCTGCGAAAAGGGGACCATTTGACAGGCTGAAGTATATCCTCGGGCGTGCGGTCGTGGACTGGCAAAAGGAGGAAAGCGATGCATTCAAGCAAGGGAGGACGCCGAACCCTCGCAAGAGTGAGGCACATCCAAAACGACAGGGCAAGCAGGGTAACGAAGGTGTACGCAGTAGCGCAGACGACGGAAGCAGAGGCGCTCGCGAGGATAACGAACCCAACCGTCACCTGCCACCACAGTCAGGCCAGGGCCTCCCCAGTAGGAAAAGCCTGCCGAGCGGAAGAAGCTCCACGGCCAAGGCATCAAAGCCGCCATCGTTGAATACCCCCCGCGAAAAGCGAGTCCCAGCGACCCGGCCTTCCAGCCACGATGGCGACGACAGCGATGAGCTGGAGGTTCTCCCGCCCTTAAATCCAGCCGCCAATAGCAGCAGGAAGCCGGCAAGCTCGCAGAAATCCAGAAATGTCCGCCCTGACAACCACGACGGCGGCGACGAGCTTGAGAGCCCCCTTAGGCCGATCCAGCCGGCCAAGAGCAAGAGGAAGCCAGCGGGTTCCCAGAACTCCAGCGAGTCCCGCATGGATCAAGCTATCCACCCCGAGGAAAAGCAGCCAAAATGGGCCGACGGGCGCGTTGCAATATAACATCGTGCCCGCAAGCGTCGAGGCACAGGTGCAGCCGGGGTCCGAGCATATAGATACTGCACGGCCAGCACATCAACAATACCATGCTAGTAGGCTTTACAGGGATATAATCGGTTCGGGTCGCAGGAGATAATGGTAGGGTCGGGTTTATGTAAACAGACTGGAGTTGGGGATATGGATCCTCATTATAATGTGATGTTTGAAAAAATGAGTGGGAAAAAAAATATAAAATAGCTGTGAGAAATACAATAAAGCAGAAAGAAAATTCTACAAAAAATAACAGCAGCTTTTGTTTCTCCCTAAAATCAAAAGAAGCCTTTTACTTCCCAAAGGATAGCTGGCACTATGCCTTATCAACGGGATTCTCGATCGCCTGATGCTATAAGTCTATTCAGCCTTAGAAGCAAAACCCCTTCCACTTACGTCTGTCCTGATAGCGATGAAGATCCAGATGATACAATCTTTGCCCGCGATGATGACGGCGGAGAGGGGAGAGATAACTCGACGGCAGACGTGGGTGATGACGATCTCGCGGCCTCCCTACCGCTCAGTAACCCGGCCGCTCGTCGGGAGTCAACCGCGGCCCCTCAGGCGAGGCAAACCGCCCGTCCGCAGGGAGGTACGCTCTTCACCAAAGGCAATTGCTTCTCCCCGCCCCCGGAGCCGGAAGGGGGCCGGTCCAGCCCGCTGCCACCCGAGGATACCGAGAGCGAGGGCGAGGAAGAGCAGGTGAGTAGTTACGATGCTGCAGACGTACGGGAAGAGGGTCCCCAACAGGACGACTGGGAGAGCCGAAAATACAAAGTCACACCTCGCAAAGACAGCCACCTTACTGGTAAGTTCCTATTAATAATGTCTATCTCCTCCTAGTATATTAGTGCACACATCCTTTTTGCCATATGTATATCCAATATACTAACTACGCAATCACATACAGCCAAGATGTTAGAGAAAAAAGTCCTAGGCCTATCGAATGCTACCGAAGCGGTCAGGTTTATCCAAACGAAGCGATCGGTAGATTACAGTATAAGTTCGTGGTCGTTAGACATAAATAACGGGAATAGGGGCCGCAGTAGAGGGCGGGCCACTAGGCTCCTGCCCGCGTTCTTCCTCGACTTCCTCGCAGTCATAGGGAAGCCCGGCCAAGCGGTCTCTAGGGCTACGGAAAGCTACCCTCTCTCCTCCATCAGCATCTCGTTCAAGGACTGGTCGGCGCCCTACTCCAGCAAGCACATCAAGAGCATGCTGGACTTTAGCCTCATTGGCCGCACCTTTAAGGTTGGGGCCGACGGGCTGGCCATGACGTGGTATATAATCTTTACCCCAGATCCGAGGGCGGCGTACGGCGGCCAGGAGGGGGACGACGACGACCTGGAAGGGAGCCACGGCCGCGACCGGGGGCAGGACCAGCCAGGCGCCGGAAGACGCAAGAAGGCCACTGCGTTAAGACGCCATCGCGCCCAGCGGTTCGCGAGGTACTTCCTCGACTGCGTGAGCAGCACTATCCTGGGCAGGGGCATCGAGGAGTCATGGCGCCTTAACGGGCAGGAGACGGCACAAATCTCCCTTCGCGACTGGGCGTCGCTGCAGGAGGCCTTGCTGTCGGGGTGGGCCAAGTTCGTCCGGGATAACAGGACCCGCGACCGGTTCTGGGACGGGGTCCAGCTGGCCTTCCATGCGTACGGCTACGGGGGCAACGTCTGCATCGACATCGGCGATGACACCCCCGTTCCGGACATGGAGGAGGTACAGGAGGATGAGGAGGGCGGGGCCAACACCGACGACGAGTACAGCAGCCTTAACGATGACACCGAAGACGAGGGCAGCGTCACCGGCGCCTCTCCACGCCGTGGCAGCCCCGCCCAGTCCGTGCTGGACGAGTTTGGTGACAGCGAGAGCGAGGTTGACAGCGACGACGGCGTGGGTGGGGCGAGGCGCTCTCGTGGGGCCCCAGGCGCCGAGCCTGCGGAGGGGGGCCCCGGGAGCGGGGGGGCGCGGCTGATGGAGTTCGCGGCGCGGGCCCCCGGTATGCAACAGCTGAGCGCCATCATCGAGGCCGTATTCTGCCTCGACGCCGTGCACAGCGTCGCCTACGCCCTCGCCGCGGATATAAACTGCCTCAAAGACGACCGGCCGGTCTGCCTGCTCGCAGACTTTCAGGCCGTTGAGGGGGAGTACCAGGAGGGCACGAGGCAAGCCTGCCTAACGCCCTACCCCCTGGCGTTCCACCCCGGCTTCGGCAACTTCACGTCGGCCGCGCCGCCAGACTTCATCAAGGATGCCTTAGAGCCGGTGCGCCTCAACATGCGCCGCGAGAACGACAACGACGACATCGTCGCCGCCGAGTACTTCCAGGGCTACTCCAACATCAAGAAGACGGTGCGCTTCAACCCGCAGGACCTGCTCGCCAGCAAGGCCATCGCCACCGCGGCCCTCGCGCTCCCCGCCACGGGGCCGGGCGTGACCCCGTCCGCGAAAAGCACGCAACAAAGGCTGCTGGCTCGGCTCAGGGGCGAGAGTAACCCAGACGCCCCGCGCCAGGCGATGCCGTACGCGCGGGAGGCAAGCCAGCTGGCCAAGTGCATACAGGAGAGCGAGTTTGCCTTTCGGATGGAGCAGGTGATCACTGTGTCTGTTGCCAAGATGCTGTCCGAGAACCGGAGCGCTGCCGCTATTTTCCGGCCAATGGCCCAGCTCATCAGCCTCTTTCTCACGGCCCAGGATAACTACGCAGGCGTGCTTAGGGCGTTCAACCCAAAGGTATTCCCGGGCGTGCTTATCTCGTACTGCAAGGTCTTCGAGCTCATCACCACGTCGATGCTGACGCAGTTCAAAAACACCAAGGGCCGGGGGCTATCAATTGCGCTAGGCGAGGCCATGGCCGCCGTGGACCGGCTCGGCAGCTTCTGCTTTACGGGAGACAGGAGGGTGCTGCCGCGTGCCATCTTCGATTACCTGGGCACCGCGAAGAGCTTGAAGCACCACGCGTTCCCGTACATTAACCACAAGATGCTGGGATTTGCCGCCAGGGCCCACATAGACATGGACGACTGGCCCGGCGTCAGGGATAAGAAGGTCCACCTCCTCCAGGCCGCGACGCTCCAGTTTTACTACGGCAAGCAGGTTGCCGCCGGGCGGGAGGCTGAGGCCCGGGTCAAACTTATAGCCATCAACACGCACGCCGTCGCGGACTTCATCAAGGAGGTTTTCAAAAGCCACTTTATCCCGGAGATGTGCCAGTTCTTCGCCGCCAGGACCCGCAAGCTCCTCCAGAAGCGCAGGCGCGGCGAGGCGCTCACGGCCGAGCAGGAGGCGGATGTGCAGACGGCCTATGCCGAGCTGGGCGCGTGGGAGGCCGCGGATGAGAACCCGGCAGAAGTATTCAGCCTCGAGTAAGTACATACCTATACCCAACCTACGTGTTTATATTCTATATCTACACATCCCGCAAATAACCACAGCCTCCCATCTCTCCCCTCCTTACCCCCTCTTATTGCCCAACCCAAGGGGGAGTCTAACTCGCTTTACAGGAAGTTCGGGGCCCTTGTGGCCACTATAAATAAGGCCCTTGGCAAGCCAGCAGGGCAAGGGCAGGGCGCAATTACTACCGAACTCCTTAGCTACAACAAGTTTGCAGAGAAGGTGGCCAAGTCTCTCGTCGCGAGCGCCAGCGCTGGCCTAGCTACGAGCGCTACTGATAAGACGCTCTGCTCCAAGGACATGACGTGGCTAGCAGCCCTGAGCTCTCTTTTCAGGGAGGCGTCTGCCGTTAACAGCGCCGAGAACGCCGCCGATCACTGGCGGCTGTATATCGCAGACGCGCTGCGGGAGCATCGCGTCTGCTGGGCCCTTGGCGACGCACGCGGAACGGTGACGGCCACTGTGGCTTACGAGCTGATACCGGATAGAGAGCCGATTCTCCCCAGCGCCTTTGATCTCATGAAGCGAAAGGGCGGCCGGTCGGCGCCCGAAGACGAGAGGGCGGCCAAGCGAAGGAGAGCGTCGGCTTACATTGGCTTCGGCTGCAAGTTCCCCCTCCGAGAGGGCTTGCCACCCGCGCTAAGAGACGGCTACGATATCCTGGTTTCCAACGCAGAGCGCGGGACCAAAGAAGGTGGAAACGCCGGGCTCATCAACCACTATAAGAAGGGGTTGACCCTCCTCCTAAAGCACCAGACGGAGCCAGAGGTCGAGCTCCTGTGCATGCTGGCTATTACCATTGGCATGACTGAGGGCATGGTCCTATACGAAGCGAATAAAAGCCGGCCCGGCTTCATCATCGACCCAAAGCCCGTTCGACTAAAGAGGAGAGAGGCCCGCGCCTTCCTTTTTGCCCTGCGTATGCTGTGGTTCCTTAAGCCAAAGGAGTTTACGGAACCAAGACCTAGGGGACCAAACGCCATAGCGCAAGAGAAGATTATGTTAAGTATGCAGGCTGTACGAGAGGCAACAGGTAAGTCTGCAAACCTAATTCCTTGGTATTATTAGGTTAAGATACTAACTAAAGATATTTTACTATTTAGATCAATATAAAATTACGAATAATATAATTGGAGCGGTTGGTTGGCTTAAGGGTGGCAGTCGATTAGGTAGTATTAAATCCGAGAATCTTCAACGAGCTGACAAAAAATATCTACTGGAAAAGCTAAGGACCCTTAAGGAGCTTTTAGATAATCCAGTGGAGTATATTGCCTTTGTTTTCCAAAGTAGAGATAGTATGTGGGTAGAGCAGTGTTCAAGAATCATCGAGGTCAATGATTAGGTTTATATTAATTTATAAGTATACTATATCTTATTAAATATAATTTCTCTCTCCTATCTACTAGGTATTTAGAAAAAGCATCACTCTTCTTTCATTTTCCCACCCTTCTCTTTATCTACGAGATGTATGGAAATATATTAGACTCTCTCGTTTTCCGGCCTGTATTATCGATCTCTGTAGTCTTATTCTTCCTTTCTAGTCTATCTTCAGTTACTTCATAATCTCTTCACAAGTGGCTCGTTTATTTTTCAGCCCTTGTATATAGACTCCCAGCCTTAAGATAACCCGTATCCCCTGGGAGGTCTTATTCTTCATCTCCTGGCGGTCTTTAATTTTATATTAAATATGCCTTCCTGGCGTGCCTTCCTAGCGTGCCTTCCTGGCGTTGATCGTTTGTGCCTTTTTGGCGTTGACTGAGGTATTAACTTGACTGTTGGCTGTTGACTTGGCTGTTTGGGCTGGCCCTTGTGGCTAGTTGTTGTTGTTGTTGTTGACGAGACTGTCAAGTAGATCGTTGGCAAAGCCGTTGGCTAGGCCTTTTTTCTTTTTCTTCATTATCTTGCGTAGTAAAACGCGAGGGCTCATAGCCTAACAAGTTGATAAGCTGAAAAGGCGTAAAACTTTCTGTGTTTTGCTATGCTAATAATCTCTTAAAGAGGGAAAGGCTAGCAGCAAACAGCAGTAAACAGAAAGTAAGTTTGACCAAGGAGAGTGGTTACACAGATCCACGTGACAACTCAATATATAGAAACAGCCTTTATTGCAATTTCATTAAGTATACACTCGGAAGCTGGTCGATCCCTCAGCGCCCGGCTTATATAAGGAGAGAACTGTTTCCCAGCCCGATTAAGGTCAACACGCCTCCTTTTTGGCGGCGGCCCTTCATCCTGAGAGTCATGCTGCCGGCGCCTGCTGTTCCACTCCGTTTCCGTTTGCGATTGCGATATGGCTCGGTGGTGACTCGGAATAACTGATTGACTTGCGGCTTTAGCTTCTGCTCATTGATACATATGGTCTCGTCCTCGTTAGGGTCTGCTCCTGCCGTTGATTTGGCCCTTCTAGCTTGCTCTTCCTTCGACCATCTCGTCACGGATTCTTTATCCTTGGAGTGGTCCCTAGAGCGTTGTTTAAGTCTTTCCCTTGTGTTATCATGAGCTTTCCAACCCTCGGAGGCATAGGCTGCCGCGAAATTCCAGCATGAAGTTCACCAAGTCTTCTCTATCTCAATGTGGTGGGATCTTATGCATCCCGGGCACCTAGCGTTCATTGTTTGCTTGCCAGACTGAAGCTGAGAAGTCGTCTTCTTGCTATTCTTCCACTTTTCTTCTTGTTGGAGAGAAACCTGTTACGAAGAGGCCTGCGTGGCCATAGTCCTCGGCCTGCTGCAATAACTGTAGCCTTGGCTGATCAGATTCTCGTGGAAACATTGGATAAGGCCCATAATCTGCTCCCTAAGATATAACGCCTTATTTTTCTGCCTCCATTCAAAGACCTTGACTTTTCATATAGTCCAAAAGGCTTAATAATTGATTGGAAGCGCGGCAAGGAAGTTGATAATCGCTCCTAACTCTGTAACCTCGGGAACTTCGAGTTCAATGCATTCGTTGTATACGTTGTCAAATTTATCAGCCCATTAAAGCCAGTTGTGTATTCCTTTTTTTTTTAAAATTTTTTTAAATAAGTATCTAAAGCCTGCTCCTCGTCTTAGCTAGGAATTGGGGTGACGAGGAGCTTAAGGGTCTGCAGGATCTTTCTAGGGGACTTCTCGTACTCGATTTAACGTTTTTACTTAACTAAGATGTCTCTTTAGATCCTCAACGCTAGGCTTTCAAAATCTTCTCCTGGAACCTCAAACTTCCTCTTATTCTCCCGGTATTTGGTGGCTTTGGCATCAGCTTCCTGATTCAGCCTGATTTCCGTCATCTTTATTACATAGTCTAAGCAACTTCGTTTTCCTGTAGTGTAGGCGTCGCCTAAAAAATGAATTCGTTTTAAATTCGCTGATAATTTTAAGTTGTAAAGAGTCCTAACGATTCCTCGGTGTCTTGAAGCTCTCAGTCCTGTCAGGGTTGACAAATCGCCAGATCTACAAATGTTCGGCCGCAAATCGTATCTTTTTCGTGAACGGCCCCAATCGAGCCTGCCCTCTAATTTCGCAAATTCCATCTTGCCCCGGACCCTCATAACGCCCTCCGATATTTGAGATATCATTTTGAACGCACTGATCGTGATATTCTTCTGCCCTTAGTACTTGCTTTTTCGCCGGGAGACCCCTAGACTGCGGCCTTGATTCCGGGCTAGATGCTTTCCTCCTTGACTCTGGCGATGGCCTTAATTCTTGACAACTATGCGCTGTTTACTCAAGGGCTCAATACTCTATTTTACTACGCGCACCAGGTTCACCACTGTTAGATTACCATCTTTGCAAAGGCGAAGTAACCACTTCTCTTACTGAAGTAGCTCCTAGGTCTAGTACTTATATTTGCCCCAGTCCATCAATATGATCCTATACAACGGTCATTCCTCTCTTTCCCCCACAGTATCTAGGCCGCTGGCCGCGACGACTTTACCAGCCGAAGAGCGGGTTCATAAACTGCACGACATCCTCAGCAGTCTCCATCTTTATCTCGCTAGCGCGAAGCGTACGTCGGATATCCTGCATTCTGTCATCAATGGCCTTTTCTGCAGTACCATTAACAACAGGGCAATCTTTTTGAACGTCGCAGAGTCGTTCAAAAAGTCTGAACTGGTGGTCGTTCAGCAAGATTTCCCTCACGTCCAACTTTTGTTCCTTTTGGCGGAGGACTTTCTCTAGGTCTGATTCGGCCTGGCTGAGCGCCTTCTAGGCACTATCGCAAGCCTCCAACCATTTGCCCAGTGAGGTTGCGCATTCCTGAATTGTTTTCCTCTGCTCGCTGACGCCTCCCCCACGGGATTGATGTTGATGGTAGGCGGCCACGAGCTGGGTTGTTAGTGCGGGGCATTTACTCTGCAAAGCATATTAGCGGCTATGATTCCGGCAGCTATGTCCCTGGGTATGGCGTGCTTACGAGACAGCTTCCAGGCTTAATGGGGCCTTTGCAAATGTCGCATCCACCTAGAAACATGGTCAGAACGCGTGAGCTAGGCGAGTGCTGCAGCGAGCTGGTCTGGCACTTACTCGGAGCGCTGTCGGAGCTCTCCGCCGGGCCAATTACGCAGCCGTGGCACGCTGTCATCTGGTTTCATCCAACGTTAGCCTCAGCTTTCTAGCTGGTTATGTTGTATTATTCGTCTTGGCTAGTGGCTTACCTTGGTCCACGTCGTGCTCATTATGTGCGGCAGATCCTAGGAGAGACGTCATATCAGCCACAACCTTCTTTCCTTGTCCCTACGACCAAATTGAAGGTCGGGACCTAAGCAGGCTTCGAGCCCCGTCCTGCCCAAACGGCAGCTTCACGGCCAGTCCAGTGGGTTAGATTGGTGGGAAGTCGATGTTCTGTCGCAGTGACTTAATACAAGGGGAGAAATCTTCATACCTGGCGTGCGCTTTGTGTAGGCTTGGAAGGGAGCAGTAATAAGGAGAGAAACTGGGAGCTGCCGCGGCCAAAAAGAGAGACAGCGTCTGTGAGCGGAGACGGCGAGGAGAGAGCTGCTAAAGCGCGAGAGTGGTAACGAAAGAGGAGATGTTACGAGCTTGAATAGTAAGAAGAGAACTGGCAAAGCGCTCAAGTGGTGAGAAAGGGAGCGAGGTTATGAGAGAGAATGGCGAAGAGAAAAACAACAAACGCGCTTCTGCTGCCGCTGAACCAATGTTTAGGCGCGGCGCGTTTGCAAGCGAACAGTTCATCTAGTCTATTGTTACCCAGCAGCTGCAGCTGCTAGGAGGCGGCATTTGCAGAAGCACAATTCACCTTGGCTGCCCTCTCCGTGGGTTTGGGAGCTGCCTTTTGAACAATGAACCTCTCACCACCCCGGCTGCACAACAAGGACTCTGGCACTGACCAACGATCCTCGCGCTCCCTCGAGTCTCTCTTCCTCCAACCCTGCACTCTTCGCTACCGCCACCAACAACCAGCCACCCAACAATCGATTGACCGGCTTCTGAAGCCGACGGAAACGACTGACCACAAAGCGATGGAGCACCAAGGCCGAATGACGGGTCTCTGCGCCATCTGCGTGCAGAAAATCAGCAGCAAGGAGCTGGTGGAGGAGCTGCCTGCCCAGTCCCAGAGCACACTCTGTCAGTAAAGCGTGCCATCATCGCCCGTCCAGCAGACGGTTACTTACGGAGGAGACATAGGGGCTGACCCGTGCTTGGCGTGTGGGAGGATGGATGTTTGGCGAGCCTCGCTCGTGAGTTACCTGCCCGTGTGGGATTCCCGTTGGCTGACATTGGCTCGGCCATCTTAGGCACACTGGGAACAGGTGATGGTCCTCATGGTCAATCTTTGGAAGGCGGCCCTGGACGCCCGCGCAGCATACGTTCACCACCTCGAGGGATACGGCAGAGAGGCTGGCTATGGCAGCTGGGGAGACACGGATTCCGACGACGAAGGACTGGCCCTCCCGAGCATGGAACTCGACGGTACCCTTGCGGCGCTCCTCGCCAGCCTCCAACAGGTTTGCAAGCCCGCGCCGCCTCACAGGGAGAAACTCGCTGACACTGACCCTCCCAGACTCGCCAGGAAGCAGCTCGCTTTGCCAGGAAGCTCGTCGGCTGGTCCTTTGCGGAGAACCAAGCGGAAGCGGCCGCGAGAGAGGTCCTCGACCTCCTAGAGGAACATCACCGCAGTTCGTGAAGACGCCGCCCCGAGCGCCGGTATGGGAAGAAGCTCCAAGGCAGCTTGGTGGTGGGCGAGGCTGTTGGGAAAGGAGGGCCGACCGGAACAACTACGCTCTGGATCTCGTAGGCAGGGCAGGAGAGAACGGAAAACCAGGTGGAAAGGTGGATGGGGCCGTGGAGCGTTGGCCATTGGGGAAATACCAAGCATAGAGCAAGCACGTAGAAAAAGAACATTGAACATGAACCGACGGTGGATGTTTAGCCTGCAGGATTGGCGGCAGAGGGACGATGGCGTAGAGGTTGGATAAGCGAGCTTGAAAATATTGAAGCTGCTGGGAATTGGAAAGTCTCTCTCATAAGGAATCAACTGGCGTTGCCGGCCCATCAAGGTGCGCAGCTCGAAATTCGGGAACAACATTAGCACTTTGATCTGTGAGTAGTACTGGCGGCCTTATGCCAGGCTCGCAACATGAACAGCCGTAGGCGACTTAATATTTCCTCTATACGCATACTACTGAGCCATAAAGCGCGCATGTCAAAGGGAATCTCGCGAATAACACTCGCGAACAATGCAAAGGGAGTTAGACACTAATTTCCTAAGTATGATTTAGTGGTAAGTAGTAATAGCAGCGAAAATATAGACGCAGTTTCTGTATATACGTTTATCGCTTTCCCAGATGATGCCGTTGATGCAACAGATCGCCGTTCCCCCACTAACCCCGCGTCCGTCCCGGTGATCGGGTCACTATCCCGTAGTCTGATTGGGAAAATCTCCGCGCCTACCTATTTATGGATAATTTACCCCTGGCCGCCGCCCCGCCTGCGGCTCCCGAGCCGGCGCCACAACACCAAAAAAGCCACTCTCAAGGTGAATATCCACATGCAGATGATGTTGCGATTTTGCAGCACATTTCCAGGTCCTAACACAACCGCCGTAGTGCTACCCTGTATTTGCATTAAGATCGAGCAACTACGTAAGCAGGCGGCGAGGGAACAATAAAAAATCCGGGCTTTCGGCCTGAGGCATCCACCCCACGGGTCCCAGCCTGAGGCATCCGCCCCACGGACCTCAGCCTGATTGCATCCCACCTTTTCAATTGCTTCTTTGCCTTCATTTGTTTTTTCCCTCCTCCGCACATCGGCCCTCATCACCCTTGATCTTGAATACGCTTTCTGTGAGTTTGAGTTAAAACTCCAAGACAATAACCCCCTCTTCCCCGGTTCTGGGCGCTGCTAACTTCACACAGTGGATTCTGAGGAGTCGGACACTTCGAACCATGGGTAAATCTCGTAGTTCGACGCGGATCTCGCCACCGCGTTTTCGAACGCGCAAGAGAGAGTTGAAGGAAGACTCGGCGGAGCCCAGCGAGTAAGTTTACCCCAGAACGCGAAGATGATCTGATCGATCTCCTGCTGGCGAGAGCGACTGCTGACTGTCTGGCCGACCTAGCAGCCTCGAGCAAGACCAAGCCGTGGAAACGAAACCGAGCGCGCCGAAGAAGCAGAGGACGGCCGATGGCCCATCAGGCATCGCGGTACAGCCAGACAGCGTCGATGGAGAGAACGGGGCCGCGGCCGGCTTCTGCTTGACGTGCGTGAAGCGGATGAGCCAGGGAATCTTCGATGGAGAGAACCTCAGCCTCAAAAAGCCGGTTGATGGCCCGGCGGTGTGCCCGGCTTGTGTGAACAAAATGCCCTGGAAGAGCCTCATCGTGCGTCAATCACCGCGGCAGACCAGCCCGGGCAGTCGACAACGCAGGCCGCCCATGCTAACGTCGAGTGTTTCTAGTGCGACTTTCCGGACGCGAATTCGACCCTGATCAGTCTGTTGAGCGACATGGACGCTGCCTAGGAGGCGTATGTCAAATCGTCAAAGGCGACATGGGAGGAGCACATTATCCTTGGCCTCGGAAGCCGCGACGCGCCAGTCAGCGATAAGGTCTGCGTGGACCTAAGCACGGAGGAGGGAGGCGAAGCTGACGTTTGGGCGATCGGGGCCGAGTCCCAGGACCTCCGCGCGAGCGCATCCAAGGTTTGCCAGCCAATACTCCCCATGCGAAGAGCGCGTATCAGCTAACCTCAAACACCAAGGCACGAAAAACGGCGATAGACTTCGCCACCCAGTGCATGCGCTGGCACACCGCGAGAGCAGATGTGCGCGAGGCTGCGTCCGTATTTGCCCAGCTTCAGGGCTCCTACGCAGACTACGTGACGCGATTCAAGTCGGCCTGCTCGGCCAATGACCAGGTAAGCACAGCCGGCTCACGCCACAATTACCGGGCTCGTACTAACGAAGGCGTGCCACTCGACAGTTGCTGCACGACAAGACCATGTGTGAGGCAGCCACACACTTCCGCTCTGTCAAGATGGCTCAAATGTCGCGCGACCGATGCCAGGCCCGGCTTGACGAGATATCAATGGCGCTTCAAACTCTGATCCGCCCCGCCTTACCATAGAGTAGCATATGTGTGTGCCTGGCCCCTTTTGTGGTTGGGTAACCCCCATTAGCTGGCAGTCCCAGCTCACACCTATCCCAATAGACTAGTTTTCAGCCCATCACGTTCCGCTGTCCACTGTGAGATTACTGCAACTCTGACTCCTTTCCCTTTCCTTTCGTAGATGTAGATCGCGGGTCCCTACCAGCAGCTGCCGAACTCTGGGTTAAGTCTGAAGAGAAGAGGTATTACCGGGGTGGTACGAGTGATTTGCTCTTTGACTGGGCGCTATGCTTTTAGATATATATGTGTAGTATTTACCTGCGAAGCTATTATACGCTCCATATAGCAGGAGTTCAAGACAGTATATTTACTAAGCGTGGTATATAGTTCTCTCCTTCGAAACTGAGTCTTGACTCCGCGCAAGCATCAAACTCCCCTTTCCCCTGGTAAACCCCATGTATACAGAACCATTATCCTCCCCCAGCATCAAGTTCCTGTCCTTTGTATACTTTAGAAGCACGTGTGCCTATTTTCCCCAAGCCAGATAAGCTGCTACCCTGTAAATTTATATCCCCCCTTTGGCAGTACCGCCATTGTCCTCTGAGGTTGGTGATGCCCCTTACTCGCCAGGTCCGCCCGAGGACACCGAGATGATATCGTATGGGCGGCTGTTCAGCTGCGTCCCTGATGAAAGGCTGATGGCAGTCTGCACGGTTTGCGATGCTCGAGGGAGATTCTCCTCAAAGAAGCGGCTGCTGCCCCTGTTCCAGCATCGTATACGAGAGTTCACCAGCGCGCCGACTGACCCTGCCTCGCCTGGTAGGTTTCGGTAGATGTAGTCTCGAAAAGGGGCCCAGAGGCCCGGCTTGGGGTTTGCTACAGTCGGCGGCCTCGTGAAGCCGCTCAAGACAGGCGCGTCCCTGGGGTATATCGTAGGCTTTGTCTTCCAATCGTTGGCGCTGGGAATCCGAAGGGCGATGGGCTCTCCGGGGAACGGCAAGCTGAACCAGAATTCGTACGGCTCGTTTGCCTTCTCATTGTTCCTCCTGCCCACATTGTAGCGTCCGAGATCGCCCAGCGATCTGATGCCGAGCTCGTTGGCCATCATTGCGTGCAGCACCGTGCTGGCGCGTCTCCACGCCTCCTCGCCGGCGCCGGCGCCGTATGTCCAATCCGGTATCGGGAAGAAAGGTTCACCCGAGTTTGGCATCTTCTCATAGCTCGTGGGACGGGCGTCGGCGTGCAGCAACATCCTAGGAAAGCCTTCGGGGGAGACTTTACTGTGTCGGTCTCCCTGCCGGCACCGCGTCGCCAGCAGCAGGTTCACGAGGCCGATGTAACCGCAGGCCCAGTCGTTTGGCTGCTCAGGCAGGGCGGGAGACACGACGAGAGTCCCGCACGGCATGCCCATGTTCAGGGCAAAGCTCCTCCACGCCAGACCGGCCGCCTTCGCTCTCTTTTCGCGGTTCAACTCGAATGTGTCGTAGAGCGTCAGTGTGCATCGCGAGCTGTCAAACACGGCGGCGACCCAGTGGACGTCGTTGAAGTTGAAGAACGTGAGCACCCACTGGCGCGTGTACAGCTCGTTTCGAATGCGATCCGTCTCGGTGTGGCCGGGCAGGTCGGCGTCGACGAGCTCGTCTCCCTCGTCGAGTCGGGGGTCAGAGCCCTCTCCCGTTCCATTTCGCCAAGGGGTCGTGTTCAGCACTTTGATGAACTCCTGCATGGCGGTCGCCTTCGTGTTGCCCTGGCACAAGACCGCCAGCATTGCCTGCAGGCCGAAGTTGTTGGCGAGCGCTGAGTCGCGCATCCGGAGGAGTAGATCCCTCACCTCCCACACATGCTGGTGCCAGCTCCGCCCAAAGTACTTCTCCACGAACTCGTAGGCCCCGGTGGGCTTCAGGCCTGGGAACTGCTCCGCGAGGCTCTCGGGGGATAGCCTGAGGGTCGAGTCGCCCGTCAAGCGTGTTGTCTTGCTCCAGCTCTGTCTGACGTTGATTGGGGGGATCCTGCAATTCTCTGCCCACCCGACATCCCTGGGGCTGCAGCTGGCCGGCCAGGGGTGATATTGTGGCCCGACGAGAAGCCTCAGGGCGTAGATGGGCCGGGGCTGCTGCTGCTGCTGTTGCTGTTGTTGCCGTGGCATTGTCGTGGAAGACGGATGTTGGTGATCTGCTGCAATAACGGCAAGAACGGAGTTCAGTCAGCCAAGCACTGGTGAGAGAGGCGGAAGAATGCATGTACTTACGCGTAGCGGTGTGGTGGGTTTTCTGTATCAGAGAGCGAGAGAGAGAGGGAGGTTTGAGATACGGGAGCGAAGTTGTAAAGGGTGTGAAGGAGGAGTGAGTGCGGCAGCGAAGTGGTGAAGGGTGTGAAGAAGGAGTGAGTGCGGGAGGGTGGAGGAAGTTGAGATAAATGTAAGTGCAGGTATATATATATAGTAGGCTGTGTGGCGTGACAGTGAATCACTGCACATCGACTGCCCCACGAAGTAATGGAGTATCAAGGCCAATCTCAACTGCGGCTGTTGAACCTGTAGGGTTAAAACCAGAGAGGCGATCGCGTAGCTTCTAGGTAAACAACCAAAGTTGCAAGTAATTGGAAAGCTCGTGTGTGGAGAGAGGGTGCGAGTGCGAATAGCAAGGAGATAACTAGCAAGCTTGATTCTGCTTCCGCTCTGCTATTGTTTAAGTAAACAACCCCAAACCTGTATTTACCGCACAGACCGAGCAGCTGTTATAAAGAGGCGCGTTTGCAAACGCCCGACTTACCTTCGCTGCCCTCTTGGCGGGTCTGTGAACTGATCAGAGGAGTCATTCACAGCACTGCCGTTTCTCTTCAAATTTGCGCCATCATCACTCCTTTGCCTTTCTCCCCTTTTCACCTCCTTCATCCACTTCTCCTTCTCTCCTTAGTCCATTTCCCTCTACACCGGCGCCCGCTCGCCCGTTCAGTTCTCTCTCGTCGAGTATCTGCCACTCAGGTCCTCTATCGCAGATAGGCAACGTCTCTCGGCCATTATTTCATCACTATTCCCACTAGCCTCACGCGATTGTGCTCTGCAGCTGCATGCTTCACACCCCAGCCTTTCAAGCACCGCATTCCCACAGCTCGCCAACAGGTTAGTTCCCATGAACAGGGAGGCCCTTGAATCTGAGAGAGACTTCTGACCATCCCTGCAGCCACAGTCACACGGGTAACACGATCTCGGGGCATCAAGAAGATAGGCACAAAGTCGACCGCGCCTCTGCCAGCCCAGCACTGGAAAGAATACCCCGGAGTTCTTCCTCACACGTCCACCCAATTTGACAACAATCATGGCCCCGAGCCGCGACCCCATCAGAGTCATCGTTCCCTTCATCGATGGCAATGACGCCAATCGAAAAAACGGCAAGACATCTGAGTCTGACGAGAAGATTGAGAGATGGGGCCGCGACGGCGGCAAGCTTGAGGTCGTGATGGTTTCGCTGGAGACTAATGGACCCTGTTACCGAAGCCGCGAAGAAATAAGCATCAACCGCAGCCTCGATGTTGCCCTGGGACCTCATCCGACATTCTTGTTCGTTCGCCTGGACTGGTCCGGCGAGCTGCGCAACCTGCCAAATGCCACCTTGAACCGTGAGGATTGCCAGCAAGTTCGGGGGCACTATGGAACCACAGCCAAGCATGACGCATCCTCCAAGGGTAAAGGTTGGTGGGCCTATCTTGCGGACACGCACAACTTCTTGATTCGGCTGCAAGATTGCCAGCAGCCCAACGGGCTTGAGATGATGGCAGTACTACATGGTCAGGCACAGGGCCTGGGTGGATTGTTCTACGTCCCAAACCAGCCGCTGGTCATCCATCCCGACAAAAAGGTGGCACTGAGCTCGGAGCCCGAGGCTCGTCGCTGGAATCTACCCTACATACCATTTGACCTCTGCGAAAAGGACCCAGCCGCCTTGCGTCATCGGTGGTCTGGGATGAGATTCCTCGTCAGCATGGTCGAAGTAGGCCGAGGTACCGGTGACTGGGTCGCAATCATCTTCGATAGGTACTATCGAGAAGAGACGGGCAAGGCGCCACACTTGTACGTGTTGGATCCTCACACCACCGGACGAAGCGAGCGAGCAGATTATGTCATTCAGGTTTGGCGCCAGATCCTGACGGAGATCGGACATCCCGCGGCATTCATGGCATACGTGCTTCCCTTGACTAGCCGACCGGGGCACTGGGCCACGGGTTATATTGCCATGTTTGCTGCTATGCAGGCCATGCGGGGCCTTTCCGGAGACAGGATTATGACCATGTTGCACAACGTCAAGATGGTGCCGCGCCGAACGCGACTGTTCCCAGAGACCAGCGATCCGGGCCACCCGCTGTACGAGGTTGATGACGAGAAAGGTCTCTACCTCTACGGCGGCAACAGCGATCTTCGATTCCGGGATTGGTGCATCAGCATCAAGCATGACACACGGGAGGCCGACGTGCGCAGGTCACTGAACTGGGTGCTTCATCACCTCGTGGCTTGTGCTGTGTTAGAATTGGGCATACGAAAACACACGAGCTTCAGTCAAACCCCGCTTCGCCAATTGCAGTTCAACATGGAGCCAATTGCCGACGACATTGAGAAATGGGAGCCACTGAGAGCCAGGAGCAACCTCACGGCCTTTGGTGGATTCAACCCCATCTGCCCGGCTTTTGACATGGGGCAACGCTTCAGCGCAGGTTGCATAGACCGTATCCAGTTGAAGGAGTATGACGCTCAGGGAAATCACCTGAACCCGCTTCGCCGAGACCCTTAGTATTTCCCTCCTTGGAAGATACTCACGCGCCGAGGAAGAAACGCGTTGCGTAGGTTGGTGGAATACGGGATGAATCCTTGAGATGAGGGTAGTAGGTTAGCTCTTTAGTAATGCAAAGTCAGCCTTTGATACTTGCTTATGATTGCATTCCTTCCTTTGACTGAATACATCGCCCAAATCCGTCGACACCTGGGTATCCATGCCTCGAGCTACGCAGCACACTCGTAATCCCAGGTCGCCAGCAGTAAGAGAAGCCAGCCTAGCCCACGCAAAACACTCGCGAGCAACATGATCAACCGACTAGGCGTCTACCACCTCAAAGAGAATGCCCGCTTCCCGAGCATCCTCATAAACAGTGATAGCGGCGGATACATGTACGCAGTTTTTACCTTTGTCGCTTTTCCATGTGATGACGTTGAAGCTTTTGATCGCCCTCCCCCACCAACCCCGCATCCGCCCTGGTGATCGGGTCACTATCCCGTAGTCGGGAAATCCTCCGCGCCTACCTACTTATGGACAATTTACCCCTGGCGCCCTGTGGCTCCCGAGCCGGCGCCACAACACCAAAAAAAGCCACTCTCAAGCTGATTATCCACATGCAGATGATGTTGCGATTTTACAGCACATTTCCAAGTCCTGCCACAACCGCCGTGGTGCTACCCTGTATTTGCATTGAGATCGAGCAAGTACGTAAGCAGGCGGCGAGGGAACAGTAAAAAATCCGGACTTTCGGCCTGAGGCATCCACCCCGCGGGCCCCAACCTGCTCCACATCCCACCTCGCGGGCACATTCAATCTTCATTTCTGTTGCTTCTTCGTTGCCACCTCGTCCCTCCGCATCTTAATCCTCATCCCCCCTTGGTGCCTGAATCAATCTCAATCGAGCAGCTGGTAGGTTTCCCTGCTTCCTTCGCCTCGCCTCGCCTCCCTTCCCCATCCCCCCCATCAGACTACCCCGCTGTGCGGTTCTTCATCTTACGTCTTCTATTCTCGTCACCTAGCCAACGACTTCCGAGATCACGCCAAACTTTCGCGGCGCCGCTCGTCAAAATGCACCGCCGCCAGCAGCAGCGCCGTCAGGGCACCAACGGGTCTGTTTACCTCCAAGCAAGCGCCCCTCCCTCTTTGGCCGTTCGAGTGCTGACGATGGTGGTGGAAACAGAGACCCTGAGCGCCGCATCGCACCGTACAGCCCACCGATGGGCCTCCCGACAACCTTCGTATCCCCCGCGCAGCCGAGCCCGATACTGGGGTCGATGTGTTACCTCATACCGGCTTATGAGGGCGCTGATGAACAACGAGGGTGCTTGACGCAGTTCCTCGTCGACCATCTCCCAGCAGGAACAGTCATGCAGCATTGGCATTTCAGCCACCAGAAATTCCTATCTGCGGCAACAAGGGACTATGAACACCACCCTGACGGCTGGACGGCCATCGTGGATGGAGAGAGCGTTTCGTTCAAGCATCCAGGGACCTAGGCGGTCGCCCTGTTGCTTGTCCAATATCGCAGGAGCACCCACCCAACGTATCTTCGTCGACCCGACGTAATCTTTGTCCCTGGCATGCTGGGCCCGGACGGCCGTGTTCAGCCAGTCAATCGCAGCCAAATCAACGTGCCTCCCCAGTCGAATCCGCAGTTCCTGGTTCCGGGTAATCTCAATCCCATGGTCGCCGATACCGATGATGATGACAGCGCCACCCAGCTCTCGCCTCTGCCGTCCAGCCGTCGATCGTTATCGGCGGCCCCGCAGGAGTCAGATGTGGACTACAGCCACGCGGAATCCCCTCTGCCCTTCGGCTCTCTGGGCGGAGAAGACGAGGCCATGACCGATGCCGGTCTGAGTGTGGGCAGTGCAGAAAGCGATCTCTGTGACGGAGCGGACGCTCAAAGCCCTGAAGATGCCAACCACATGGACGTTCAGTACACGGTCGCCGAAGACGCAGATGCGGATGACGAGCGCGCTCACACTGAGGACGTGGCCGCTGAGAGCAACGGATCGCTTGATGAAAGAGACATCGTAGAGACGATCGGCTCCGAATACCCTGCCCGAGACAGCGGCACTGATGCTTCTGAACGCAGGCCTTGCGAGGTCATCGACCTCACAACCGACGATGGCCAGTCGAACGACGACTCAAACGAACAGGAGAGCAGTGGCACAGTCGCCACCCTTGAGCTGCTTTATCAGATCAACACTCTTCCACCAGACGACCTGGATGGCATCTGCGCCTTTTTCTGCGCGACCCCGACCGAGATCAAAAGCGGCTTCGTGGTTCCTGGGACGGGCCAGAGCCTTGCCCTTCCCCAGCTTGCTTTCGTCTTCCAGTTTATCAAGAAGTCATTGCGCAGCAGGGTTCAGCCGCAAGGACAGATCTTGGCCGACGCCACGGGAATGGGCAAAACGCACTGCAACATGGCCTTGATCGCCGTCATACGACTGTTGCTACTGTCTGAAGCGCATGTCCACAAGCATCCAGACATCCATAACCACGGCACCACCACGTCTCCATGCCCCGCGGGTGATCCTTACGGCATCCAGTGCGTTTGCGTCGCCGGGTCCTTGAGCAGCCGATATGTCAGTCGTCTGACGGGAGGCCCCTCGCTCGTCGTATGCCCCGCCCACCTCGTCGAGCAATGGGTTGCGAGGGCTGCCGACTTTTACCTACCGGAAGTCAAGGCCAAGGGGTCCCAGGTGCCCGACCGCTTCGTCGAGTTGCTCTCGTGGACGGACGGGCATGTGGTGAGCCACCCGTTTGCCACACCGGGCGTGGATGCCCTCGCCGGCTTCGAGTCGTACCCCGCCGCGAACCTGATGGTTGGTATCACCGCCAACCCCAACAGGATGCCGGCTGCGCATGCGAAAGAGGCGATGAGGAACCCTAACCTCACCGCGGCTGTCAGGCAGCTACGGGACAAGAAGGGAGTCAGGTTTGAAGCCGACTCAAACGGCGGCCGAGCCGCAGGCCAGAGCAGGCTGGTCTTCGTCATATCCTCCGCGGTCGTTAGCCACAAGACGGGCGCCGCGCAGGCGTTTCAGATGCCCGTGGACATCTACTACGCCGGTCGGGCGGGTGCCGCCTCCCTCTGGTTTCCGATGCCGATGGTGCCGTCGTTGTTCGTGTTCGACGAATGTCACTCGATCAAAGATGGAGCGACCGAGTTCTGGAAACGAGTCGACGATATTCACCGGCTTTCCAGTTCCAAGCCTCGCAGGACTCAATGGTGCTTTGTCAGCGCGACGCCGATATCCACGAAGCCACTTGACATAGCAAGCATCTGTCGAGTTCTCTTCACCTCAGAGCGCGAGGCCGATCGGGTGAATACGGAATTGCTTGCGTTCAACGGCCGGTTCTCGAGGGTACAGTCGTCTGCGGGCTATGGGACAGACAGTCTAGCTCTCACGGCAGCATTTGCCGCCGACCTCGCCCAGTTTCTGAAGCCGATGGTAATAGCAAGGACTGGCGGCAGCCCGATTCTGGACCAGACTGTCGCAGGCTCTCGCCAAGACTACACAAAGGTGATCAAGACAGTCTCGGTTCCGCTGAGCCTGGCGGGCGATCTCGAAGAGCTGGGAAAAATTTGCCGGGAGGGATTGTCGAGGCAGGGCATTCGTCCTGATTACGGCCTCAACATGCTGGTCAAGATGCCCGTCTTCACCCAGTACTTCTGTGCAGCCATCATGCCCGCCATAGCGTCCGCCCAGCTTACCATGAGCCGCTCTTCGAGCACTTACCCGTCTCGCGCCGTGGAAGTTGACCAGGACATCGAGGAAGGCGACCGGGGCCTCATTTCCCAATCCGCCCACCTACACCAGGGGCACGATTGGCTTCGAGAGGTGACCAGGATTCTCCTGATGGCGCATGGCGATCGCGGCTCGGGGTCGGCGGAGCGGCAGAAGCACGTCCTCGTCATTGCTGCTACTCCAAGCCTCACTGGTCACCTAGCAGTCATCCTACGTGGCCACGGAGAGCTTCTCGGCAAGGTCGTCGTCCACCGCGTCTCCTCGAAGAGTGTGGCGAGGCAGAGAGATGGCCAGCTCAAGGCGATTGAGAAACAAGCGATCGAATCCCAGGAGACACACGTCATCATCTCCACGGCGAACCTCGTTGGCACCGGCACGGACGCGCTTACATTTTGC
Source organism: Trichoderma sp. CBMAI-0179 (assembly GCA_029844175.1). Classification (NCBI taxonomy): domain Eukaryota; kingdom Fungi; phylum Ascomycota; class Sordariomycetes; order Hypocreales; family Hypocreaceae; genus Trichoderma; species Trichoderma sp. CBMAI-0179. Next base: position 3,629 of record JAJNCJ010000018.1, on the reverse strand, counting down.
AACTATCTCATCATCTTCGGAGAGCTTTTCATGCCTCACCACGAGGGTCAAGCAGTCGGTCGCGTTCGCCGCCAGGGACAGCAATTTCCCGTCCACTTCTTTCACATACGATCGTCCCATCAGACGCACAGCCTTGTCCGTCAGAGGAACAAAGGAAGGATGACCCTGCTCAGCGATTTTGGATGTATGAATGACGGAGACGAGGAATGAGGGGTGATAGTGCAGGGGCTTTACGTTTGTTGTGTTGGCATATCTTTGTGTTGAACATTTTCCTATTTCGAGAGTTCGGCAGCTTGATGCGGCTCTGTAATGCCAAGGATACATGGGCATGATCTTGTATGAATGTTGTTTAGATCGTTTGGTCAAATTTATGCGGTTATAGTAGTAGTACTCGACACTTCCAAATCGGTTGCAATATGTAATGATCAGTGGTTCTGTTTAGCTATATCTTCTCATGGCTGCTTTTCTACATGGCAGCTGAGCTAGCTAACTTTGCCCTGTCAACCTTGATGACCATGAAGCTCTTAATATCCATGTCCGTGCCTGTGAGAATCCTACTCCATAGTGATTAGGCGTCGTGCCGTCCATGCCCACGCTGGTACCTTCCTCATGTTTGCTCCCCTGCTCCCTTTGGATCATCCGCTGTGCAGCAACCTATGCATCTGGATCCGTTTCTGCAATCGAGCGGTCCAAGCGAAGCCCGACCACATTGAAGAGGGTGACTTGGGTCGAGGTCTTACAGTTTCTGACGATCGTCAAGAGGACCTTGGCCGGTCGTTCCCTCATGTTTGCTTCTCTGCTGCTCCCTTTCAGCCATCCGCTGTGCAATAACTTCTGCATCTGGTTCCACCTCCGCAATCAGGCGGTCCAATCGAAGGCAGACCGCATGGAGAGGGTCGCTTGGGTCGAGGTCCTGCAGTAGTTTTTCACGATCGTCAAGAGGACTTTGGCCGGTCGTTCCCTCATTTTTGCTTCCCTTCTTCGTTTCGGCCATACGCCGGGCAATGGCTTCTGCGTATGGCTTTACCTCTGCTATAAGGTTGTCGAAGCGAAGCATGATCGCATCAGAAGGGTTATCAGCGCGGGGCTTGTCGTTTCGGTTCATATCTGCGTTTGTGAATCTACGGAGAGATCGCGGGATACTATTCTACGTCAGCTGCTGCCGTGGTCACGAACGAGTTCCTGGATGAGGGAGTGCTCTTTACGGGTATCTGACGTATCTCCCTCCTTCTTGTAGCCGATGAAAACCACCGGGCGGCTCTCAAAGGTGCTGGCCTTGCTCGTGTGCGAAATCTTGGTTCGAAAGGGAGGCAGTTGGATGAGACGCGTGCAAGAGAGCTGGAGGCGGATCTGCTTACCCTCAGGGCGTAGTGGGAAGTGGAGAGAAGAGCTGACTTGAGGCTGCAAAAGATGATAAATAAATCGAGTTTAGAATAAAATATGTGAAGAGTCTTCCTATTTGCACCGTAACGAATTCCTATTTGAACCGTAGTACTCCACAAATCAATGCGCATACACCACAACTCCCACGAGGTCACACCCAAATACAGTGCAACGCCCTGGCGCATCGCGTACTTCAACATGTACTCAAGACTCTAGAGTTGGAGAAGAATTCGCAGTGACAGCGACGATTGAAGCCAAGAGCGTACCGCGATGCCTTTGAAGTTGTGGCTCATAGAGGCCGTCCCCGAGCCGAAGTTACGGCCGCAACCCGGGCTGAGGAAGTAATTGAAGTTATCCCGGCTACCCAACCCGGCGCTGAGGAGCTGGATGAACTAGCCGGCCCCTGAGAAGCGGGCTGGAAATGCGATTTGAATGAATTAGACTGATTGATAGCTGCTGGACTTGTTGGGATTTTGTAAGATATCTTTTCCCAGTGTGTTGCACTGTATTTTGCTGTATAGGTGTGGTAATTGCGATTTGAGGGTGAACCTAGTTTGTGATGTGGAGTACTACGGTTCAAATAGGAATTCGTTACGGTGCAAATAGGAAGACTCTATGTGAATAGAAAAGGAAGGGGGGTCGGTGCTTTTAACTGCAAAGGGGAGTGAGTGGCAGTATTGCAGGCCCGCAAAAGCCGTTTGCCGCCATCGCCAAGAGCTGCGTTTGCAGGCACGCACCTTTTGGTCACATACTGCCTGGCGCTGGGAAATGGCTCACCGCCCTCACCATTCCTCTCTCTCTTCCTCTCCCTCTCTTCTGTTATCTCCTCTTATCAATGCATACGAAAAACCTTAGTGCCATTGCTCGTAGGAAGTCTCCGTTCCAAAGACCGTCCCATCATGGAGAATGAGCATTCGATCGAATCAAGAACTGGCCTCTACATTGGCTGTATTCACAGAATGCTTTGCAACCGCGAGGCTGTGGAAAAATCCCCTTCCCCTCCGCCATCGCAAGACTGTCAGTGGCGCCTCTTACGCCTTTGGTTATTACGTCATTACTGACCAGAAGAGGATCAGGGCATGAATCATGCCTGGTATGTGGGAAACAGAAGGCCTGTACGCCAGTGAGTTGTTCTTTTGGGGAGGGGCTTATCACCAAGCCAGGAGCTTACCTCCGTACACAATACCAACGTCAGGCAGCGCGAGTTTGTCATCGGCTACCTATCTATTGCAAATACACACTTTCATCGAAATTTGGAAGCGAAGCTTCAAGGCCAGAGGGGAGTACAGACAATGCAGAGCGAAGCACGACAGTGATATAAAGGGCAAGGATTGGGGCGACGAAGAGATGGATGAAGAGGACGGTTGTCTTTCTGAACCAGCTATAAAGTAGGTTACGAAGCTAGATCATCTTCGCGAAGTTCTCCAAGGAGTTTGTGGAGTCATCCCCAAGCAGAAGAATCTTACTGACAAAGGTTCAGGCGCGGGAAAATGCACCCCCATTATCCATGCAGCCAGCTTTGCATGTCCGCTAACCCAATAACAGAGTCAGGATGCTTCTCGTAAAGCGCGTTCTCTATACTACTACGCGCGTAGAGAACGCGCGCGTGGGAGCGGTTATTAATTCACCATCTTTGTTTTCGCGAATCTCGCCGCCTCAACTGAGACCTGGTACTGAAAGCGAAGCAAAGTCGTCTGCCTTACCACCCGGCGCTGTATGTATACATCCCTCACAGCAGTTATGTGCTTTCTCTTTTATCTACTGCCTAATCAGTTATCCGTTGGCGACTGGCATACTCAACGGAAATCTATCCCCTGCACGATGAAATCGCAATATAAAGCAACTATGGAAGTATCGAACGCAGCAATATAAAGCAACTATGGAAGTATCGAACGCCGCAGAGCAAAGGCCATTCCTACTATGCCCCAAATATAGCAGCTCTATTTGATCGCAGTGCCTCTAGCCGCAACTCTCCATTAGTATGACAAACGGCCACCGTCCACGCGTCGTTGGGGCGAGAAGGCTCGGACCAAACACTTACCAGAAGCAACAGCCAAAGAACTTCCTCATCAGATAATCCCGCTCTCTCGGCATTCTCGCAGGCGAATATCCCTGAACAACTCTACGCTGCTGTCGCTTCACGGGGCCAAGATGATTGAAAGGATGCCGGCCGACGAGCTTCTGGACGCGCCCAGTGACCCCCAAACAACATCGCAACAGTTCCTGGACTTCTTACGCCAGATTCA